>CM054146.1:8770164-8777664 GCA_028751875.1 Rapana venosa
GGAGGAAGGATATAGGAGGAATGCAGGTGTTCTTTTATTCTTTTTATTCTTTTTTTAAATATTCTTTTATATCGAGGATAATGGAATAAACACTTATGTGCTTTTTTTTTACATCCAGTCCCCGTGTGTATGCGGTTTTGTAAATTCTGTCATCTGTTCCCACCGGCACACAATGGCCTACTCTTACGAAAAGCGGAACAGGATTTTAACGTGTGCGCAAGATGTTCTGCGTAAGATGTTCTCTCTCATCTTTCTGTCTCTGTCTCTGTGTCTGTCTGTCTGTCTGTCTGTCTGTCTGCATCTCTCTCTCTCGCTCTCTCTCTCTCTCGCTCTCTCTCTCTCTCTCTCTCCTCCCCAATCCCCCCCCCCCCCAACCTCCACGCCACCCTTACACCCCCCACCCTGCTTTCCCATGTGTGTGTGTGAAAGAGGTGGGGGGGGGGGAAAGAGGTTGTTGTTGTGGGGGTGAAGGATTTAACTCCAGACAAGGAAGTGTGCAAAAGCTAATGAGTTTCCAGTAAAAGGGAAAAAACCAGGAAAAGCTTTTGGAAACTGGGAAAGGGGACAGGGGGGGGGTGTAAGGGAGGTGGAGGTGGGGAGGGGGGGGATTGGGAGGAGAGGAGAGGAGAGGAGAAGAGAGAGAGAGAGGAGAGAGAAACACTGAACTGAAATGATTTAATGTACATTGGCCTTGGACCAAAATAAAATTTGTTGGGCTTGGGATGGAACAATGGGTTCATTCATCTCATTGGCAAAGCAAAATGAACAAACAAATAATGATTTATGCCCTTGATTAAAAAAGAAAAACATAAACATATACATAGCCGAATCGTGCAAAAAGATTATGTCAGTAACAATTTATGACTGATTAAAGAAGAAAAACACCATTTATTCTATTTCTTGATTAAAACCCTTAAATTAACCCAAAACCCCCAATCATAGAAAGAAGATGCTATCTAAGGAAATCATCCATTTTGAGTATATCAAACAGTAGCAGTTTTTCATTAAAGTATTTGAGCAACATTTGTTTCCTTTTGTTAATAGAATGAAAAATGTACTCGAAAAACTGTGTTTGTACTCATCATTTCTTACTTTGAACATATCTGGCAATGGTACATTGAACATTTGTTTAAAAACTTTTCTCTTAAGTTTGAGTACATGTAACATTCCAATAGAAAGTGGGCTTCATTTTCAATTTTCGTTTTACAAAATGGACATAATTTATCTTGGATATTATCACTATATCTGTAAACATTATTGTTAAGAGGTTAAAACTTTAAAATCTTGCTTGGGGTAATTGCTAACCGAAAGCAGTAGCATCTATAGAGTTTAAATACTGCTTTTTACAAAAATACTCTTAAACGATCTATACACATCATACCTCTCTTTATCTCGTAGAGCCCCATCCCATTCTTGAATAAACATATCTACTAATCTTTGTTTAAACAACATAAGAAACTTTCACATCCCCGACACTTTGCTGCATCCAAACAATGTTAAAAACCTGTTTCACAAAAATTTCTCTTTTTTTGAAATCCAGCAATATTTAACCAGGGCTGTCTAGCTCTAACTGCATGCAGTAAGCTTGATATGGAAATTCTACTTTGATCCATTTGCAATATTTTGAACCAATACTTGATGGTGCTTGTACAGGAGTTGACATAAAGTGGATATCTGCCAAAATCGCCATAAAAATCTTATTAGGTGTTCTTACAGGTACTCCTAAAAATTTTTTTGCATGCCATCAAATGAATTTTCTCAATATGCTCTGTCTGTTTGTTCCCATTTTTCCCGAGGGAATACAACAATATTGGCTGAATCTTAGTGTCGAAATCTTGAAAAAAGTGCTAACGTTCATTTTTTTTATACCTATGAAAGACTTTGTTCAACTGAACCACTCCCTTCTTTCCTTTAGTTACTAAATTTTTCTGTACCCAATTACAGCTCATCTTTGTTGTAAAGCTAAAACCTAGATAGCAATATGATTCACAACTTCTAACCTAATACCATTGTAATCCCATTGTTCCTGTTTTGAAAAAAAATCCCCCTTCCTAAATACCATTACTTTAGTTTTATTGTATTAACATTTAACTGAAAAATCATAACAGCAGTCCTTTCAAAATGTTTAATTGATGTTGCAAACCTCCCGGGGTTGTTGAAAATAGGGCAACATCATCGGCAACAGCAGTAAAAAAATTTATCCATAATATTAGGTAGTAGCTGTACTCCATGTTTGCCCTTTTTCGTTCACATCATTTGCTAGTGGTTAATGAATATTGAAAACAATGTAGGACTTAGAACACAACCTTGTCTGACCTAATGGACTTTTCAAAAAACTTGATAATTGGCTATCTATTCGTATACATGAAAGTAATGACTTATACTTTAGTTGATAATGAAACAAAGAATTTTCCTTTTACCCCCGGGCTTTTGATACAGTTCAAAAGTTTCTCATGTCTTAACCGAGTCCAAAGGCTTTTTTGAAGTCCCAAAAGCAACATACAGTTTTTTGCCCTTCTTGGACATGCACTTTTGGACAATTGAATATAGATTAAAGTTTCTGATTACTGTAGAATACCCTTTTTCTAATCCTGCTTGGTTTTCACAGATCATGTGTTACTTTTACCCAAAATATAATCTAGTATTTAATATAGAAGTATAGCATTAGATAAGATGCTCAATAATGAGACACCTCTATAGTTATCTACAAGCTCCGGATCCCCTTTCTTATAATTGGAATAATAATAGCTTTGGACCAAAGCAGTGGATATACACCTTTATTGAAGATAGCATTAAACAGTTTGAATATAAACTGTCTGACTTCACTGCTTCCTTTTTTTTAGCATTTCTGCAGTGATTCCATCAATTCCACAGGGCCTTCCCAGACTTCGTTTATAAATTGCTGCATTTATTTCTTCTTCTGTGATCTCTCCGTTTAATTCATGGTCATTTTCTTCTACATATTTACTTCTGTGTGCATGTAGTTATTAGATACAGTTTCATTGCTTTGAAAAACCTCCTTAAAATTTAGTCAACCCACTCTGTAGGTTTTATGCTGTTTGTCATTCTATCTTTATTAACACATCCATACTTCTAAGCTCTTTCAGAACAGAGCTGAAGGGAAAACTATTGTTTGCCAGAGATTCTACCTTTTGTCTTCTATATGTTTGGCTTTTTGGTCTTTAATAACTGTCTATTTTTTTTCCCGTGCTGTAACATAGATTTGTCTGTCATTTTCATCTTTTGTTTCCTAAATAAATTCAAAAGCTTTCGGGTCTCTTTTTTAGCCTGGCGACACTCATCATCGAACCATCTTGACAGTTATTTAGACAGGTATGAGTCTAGTGAGCATACCCTACTAGCCTCTTCAGACATTGTGTAAATTGCTCAGAGCATCATCTATGTCACTGTCAAGTAGGTTTAATGCACTAACATTCTATTCTGCATGTGTGGCTGTTAAGTGTTTCAATAATTCTTCCTTTTTTCATCTTTCCAGTTTAATTTTTTCCACAACACTATTTTTTTTCTTTGTTTGATTGTTCAACATTTTGTTTGGTCCCATCCGTTTAAAGGGACATCTTCATAACAACAGGTGATGATCTGACTCTGTAGTATTTTTATGTCTACAGCTACAATATCAACAGATGCATACAATTCACAAGACATGATATAATAGTCAACTAAGCTGGCTCCTGAGGATGAAATAAATGTTTTACCCATCATCAAAGTCATGTTGACCAGACCATTAAAATTAAGCAATCAAACATATTACAGTTTTTCAAGCAGCTGATTCCCAAAACATTTTTTTGTTTGTCTTGTGAATTTCTAGAATAATCATTTTCAACATCTACTGTATTTAACTCCCAATCAAATTCACATCATCAGAAAAAGAAATGTTTTCGCATGCTGTTCTTGCATTCAAATCACCAATTAGTAGAACATTAAAATCATCATTCGTTCCTGCAAGTCCAAAATACACTGCTCTAGCACTTCCATGCCATAACCCCTTTTGGTGTGATTCCAAAATATAGAATCATTTTGGGGGTAAAATTTAAATACAAATTAGCAGTAAATCTTTATTAGTTTGTTAACAGATCCTTTTGGATGTTAAGCACAACCATATTATTATATATTACACAACCTTTTCAACATAGCAGGCATACTTTTTCTTTACCTCACGATCACTCCTCCAGAATATCGGCCTGATGCGACAGTTTTTTGGCCTTTTATGTAAATACAACAAAATCACTGATAGTCGTGATTCAAAATCAAAACTTACAAACGTTCTGTTAAACATATAAAATCTTTAGACAAAATGAAATTAACAAAATCATTATTTCTAACTTTTGTAATAAGCCATTAACATTATAGTTTAAAAAATTAATTTTGTTGTTTATCTACAGTATTTACAAACATTGGGCGGGTTTCTCTTTGGATTTATTAACAGAGCCAGGAAATAGGGTTCTATTACTTTTAAATGTAGGTAATCTTCCTGTGGCCCGGCCAATGTCCTATTTCTTTTGGGGGCAGAGGCTCCAGAATTA
Organism: Rapana venosa; assembly: GCA_028751875.1. NCBI lineage: Eukaryota > Metazoa > Mollusca > Gastropoda > Neogastropoda > Muricidae > Rapana > Rapana venosa. The sequence continues at coordinate 8,774,709 of CM054146.1, forward strand.
GCAGACTTTCTTTTCTCCCCGCGAGGCCACTTCCCTCTCATGGGAATGTTTCCCCCACTGGAAACTCCCTGAGAGAGTCCAGGATACTCGATGGCTAACTGACCTGCGTGTCTCTGCGTGCGTTGCTTGAGCTTCTGTTTGCTTTTGAGGGGGCAGCACGCCTTGGCGGCCTGGGTGCCTCCCTGCTGCTGATGTCTGGGCATTACACAGGCTTTTCAGATCCTGCCTTGCCCCGCCCTGTCACCTCAACCTTACTCTGAGAGTCGGCGGTTTTACTTCTGCTGGTGCCTGACTGTTGTGGGGCTGCCTTACCATGTGTTCCTTACTGTTCTTTTAATTGTGAGACCTGGCTGTCACCATGTTTTTTGGGCTCTTCACACTGTTGTTTTGGTCTACAGTGTCAGTCTGTCTGTCAAGTTGCCTCAGTCCCGTTCTTGAGTCTCATTAACCTTTGTTAAGTCTTGTTCACTGTCTGTAGTGTTCAGTCCCTGTTCATGACTGTCAGACCATGTTGGTGAAAGGTTTCCCCGTCACCCCCCATTTTTACTTCAGTTTCGTCATCTGCAGTTTTGTGTCATCTGTCTGTTCTTCATTCCTGGGTGATGGAGAAAAGCTATTGTCTTTCTTACAATGTTTTCCTCCTTTTCGTCACTTTCACACCGTCTGTACTTTTCTTTGAGTCCTTGTGACTGTTATTTAAAACTCCCTATCAGCCTCACACACTGTTGTATGCCCGGTTCTTGCAAATTCTTGCTTCGATCTTGACGTCTGTTGTCTCTGCTTCAGAATAATGTTTAGTCTATCACCATTTGCTCTGGTCTCTTTGTAGCACTGGTCTTTAAAAAACACAAACCGTTTTTTGCTCAGGTGATGGAAAGTCATTTTCCTCCTCACTGTATGATTGAGGGGCTGGGAAAAACTGGTTTCCCGTCAGATTTATCATGTAACATTCTTTTTCCTATTCCTGGTATGAACTGAGTCCCTGGAATAGGTGGATCTTGTGTACTCTGTATTCCTCCTTGAAACAGTATTCCCATGTTTCTGTTGAAAGGCCTTGCCTGAGTATGGTTGCCACTGACGTCTGACACTTGGCGGAGGAACTTCAAACTCATCATCATTTGGTGGAAGTGGAGATGACCTGGAGAGTCTGTCTGGCTGGCTCCTGTTAGTGCTTCCAGTTGACTGTTTGTTGAACCCGCCTCTGCCACGTCCTCTCTGTATGTTGTGTTGTAGTTGCGGCCCGTCTCCTGTTTCCTGAGTGGACCTCGCTGTATTTAGTTTCTCTTCAGGAAGCCTTGGTCGTGACTCCTGTCTGTCCCTGACCTGCAATCTACCATTGTAAAGGGAGGCGACTTTGCCCTGACTGCGGTAGAAGTCAATCAGCTCCTTTTGCCGTGAGGTGAGGTCAGATGCTATACTAATGCCACTTTGTCTGAGGTATCTCTGAGATAGGAATCTCCCAGCACAGCCATTTTGTCAGACCATCGGCTGAACTGCACCAGGATTGGTCGAGGGTCTCTTCCTTGTTGCCGAGGTTTTCCCAGTCGGAATGCTTTGACAATGTCGTCTTTATGCCGTAAGTTTCTGGATTGTGGAATTCAGAAGGTCTACAATGGCTTGTGTTGTAAAGCCCTGTCCTCGTATCGATTGTTCTTCTATGTTGAAGAACACTACATTGCATGCTTTTGCATCCTGTTCAACCACTTCCAAGTTTCTTTTAAGCTTGCCAGTCTGTCCATTATCGTGCGCCTGTCTTCCATGAGGTCTTCAACATTCTCTCTGTTTTTTTCAACCACTTCTTTTTAATTCACTCATGTCCCTTGCAAGGTGAGAAATGGGTATTGTCTAATCTCTGGAATTTTTTCTTTATAGTTGATTTAATGCTCGCAGCATGCTGTTGCAGCTCTTGCTGTATGTGAGCGAATCGCCAGTCCATGAATTGCAACAATTTAAGTGAGGGTGGGAAAAACTTTCTTGTGACTCTTTAAGGTGCCTGTGCTTACCAGTAAACAATGCCAATGTCACTGTCACGATATTGCACGTGAAGCTCAGTTCTAAGACACAAGGTAGATAACCCAAGTGCGGGGCAAAAATTCACGCAGTTTGAAAAACTACACAATGAATGACGTGGATGTGTGTAAGGTGCACTACTTTTAAAATACACGCACGTGCTCCCACACAATTGTAGTCCAGGTCAGCCAGGCAGGATGAAATTTTGTTTACAGAATATTTCACAAATTGTTTTTTATAGTTTATCAACAATATTGAAAATTTAAATTATGACCAATTACTGATTTTCATCATTGTTCAGTCACTCAAACGAGGGAGTCACCCAAATGTCCACATGTGTGCAAAAAATCACAACCAGATATGTCCTGTAAACTGCAAAATTCACAAAACACTGGAGAGGGAGTAACACACGTCCTGTCTGTACCTGCACCCATGGCCCCCCGAGAGAGAGAGAGAGAGAGAGGGGAGAGAGAGAGAGAGAGAGAGAGGAGAGAGAGAGAGAGAAAATGCAGACAGACAGACAGACAGACACGAGACAGAGATAGAAATATGAGAGAGAAACTCAGAGACGACAAGAGATAGGGACAGAGACTCAGACAGACAGACAGACAAACGGAGACAGATATACAGACAGACAGACAGACAGACACAAGAGAGAGACAGACAGACAGACAGACAAACGGAGGGCAGATATCAGACAGACAGACAGACAGACACGAGAGAGAGACAGACAGACAAGACAGACAAACGGAGACAGATATACAGACAGAAAAGACAGACAGACACAAAAGAGAGAGAAACAGAGTCAGAGACCAAAGAGATAGACATACCCGACAGAGACAGAGACCGGACAGACAGAGACTCAGGCACAGACAGAAAGACAGAGCAAAGAGGGACTCAGACAGACAGACAGACAGAGAAGCAGACAGACAGATTCTTTCTACTG
>CM054146.1:8782664-8785164 GCA_028751875.1 Rapana venosa
CACAGAACGTGCTCCCCACGTATCGGCCTCCTCTAGTCACCAGAGGTATGTAGACACTGAAGAAACCGTCTCCTGTCTTCACCCGGGTTCGATTCCCGTTCAAGGGGATATTTCCCCCTGGAGTTAACATCAGTGCAGACTCCACTCTCCCCAAAAGTCCTTCGGATGAGACTATAAACCGAGGCCCCGTGTGCGAACGCACGCAGAACATCTTGCGCGCACGTTAAAATCCTGTTCCGCTTTTCGTAAGAGTAAGCCATTGTGTGCCGGTGGGAACAGATGACAATTTACAAAACCGCATACACACGGGGACTCGATGTAAAAAAAGCACATAAGTTCTTATTCCATTATCCTCGATATAAAAGAATAAAATAAATAAATAAAAACTTGATCCTTGCACGCGAGGACCCGGGCAACCAGCCAATCAACCAGCCACCTAGCCAACCAGCTAGCTAGCCAACCACCTACCAACCGATCAGCCAGTCAACTAACCACCCAACCAACTTGCCAACCACCCAACCAGCCAGCAAACCAACCAGCAAACCAACCAACCAGCCAACTACCCAACCAGCCAGCCAACCAGCAAACTAACCAACCAGCCAACTACCCAACCAGCCAGCCAACCAGCAAACCAACCAACCAGCCAGCAAACCAACCAACCAGCCAGCCAACCAGCAAACCAACCAACCAGCCAACCAGCCAGTCAGTCAGCCAGCCAACTAAACAATTCTCTTTCAGTCTTCCACTTGTTGTTTGATTATTCCATTCTGGAAAGTTTATGTCAGAACAGAGGAATAGATGTAAATGCAAGACATGGCCATGTTTTAAGAGTGTTGTAGGTGTTCATGCAACATGACAATAACGACATACTCTCAAGTTATTCATTCGTAAGGACTCGGGGGATGAGGTGGGGGTAGGGGGGGGGGGGGGGGGGGCGGGGGAGGCTGTCAATATTTAGTATCCCCGCCTTCTGGAAAATCTGTGCAAAGAATTCCTTCTTTTCTATCCCTCTCTCTTTCTTTCTGCCTTGCTCCTTTTCTTCCTGTCACCTCCTTCTTGTCTGTTTACTGCCTTCGTGGTCCATTCTCCTGCATTTGTTTTTTCACCAAAAACATTTAAAAAAATAACAATTCTCTCCCTCGCTGAAGTCGGATGCGCTGGGCCTGACTTGTCAGGCGCTTAACGGCAGCGCAACGCATTTTCGCTCATACGACAAGACAACGGTAGCTGCTGTCTGTGCGTTCGAGGAAGAAGTTTCGCTAATCCTCAGTAGAAAGATCACTCTGATCTCTTCTTCATATATTATTTCTTTATTCCCTCTCTGCTCCACCTGGTACCACCCACTCCACCCACGTCCCTTGATTATTCGTTGTCTTAATGGGAATACGCGTTTTCTTGGAAGTATATCATCATACATACTAAAGAATCTAGCAGGGAGAAGGGGGTGGAGGTGGGGGGGGGGGGGGGGAACTCAAGCGATGGAAACAAGAAAGAGAGGCCGACAAACCTAGATGTACAGTGATGAAGAAATAACGTTGACAGACAAGTCAGACACACACTTGAAACTCTGCATCACAAAGAACCAGCGAACAAAAAATACGAGTCTTGCACAATCGCATGACACACATCTGAAGGTGAGAACACTTTTATGCCATCAGTGTGTGTGTGTGTGTGTGAGAGAGAGAGAGAGAGAGAGAGAGAGAGAGAGAGTGTGTGTGTGTGTGTGTGTGTGTTTGTGTTTGTGTGTGTGTAGTGAGTGAGTGTGTGTGTGTGTGTGTGTGAGAGAGAGAGAGAGAGAGAGAGAGAGAGAGTGAGAGAGAGAGTGTGTGTGTGTGAGTGTGTGTGTGTGTGTGTGTGAGTGTGTGTGTGTGTGTGTGTGTGTGTGTAGTGAGTGAGTGTGTGTGTGTGTGTGTGTGTAGTGAGTGTGTGTGTGTAGTGAGTGTGTGTGTGTGAGTGTGTGTGTGAGTGAGTGTGTGTGTATGTGTGTGTGAGTGTGTGAGTGAGTGAGTGTGTGTATGTGAGTGTGTGTGTGTAGTGAGTGTGTGTGTGTGCGTGTGTGTGTGTGTGTGTGTGTGTGCGTGTGTGTGTGGAGCACTCTCAAAGGTCGAAGAAGAAGAAGAAGAAAAACAGACTTTACCTTATCTTTTAGTGCGCTGACACTGTAACTTAGCAGTTTCGCAAAAGAGGGAAGAAGAAGACGAAGAAGAAGAAGAAGAAGAAGAAGAAGAGGAGAGAAGGGGAGAGAGAGAGAGAGAGAGAGAGAGAGGGGAGAGAGAGAGAGAGAGAGAGAGAGAGAAAAGAGAGAGAGAGAGAACTGGAACTCGAAAGATTTATTCACAAAAGGCTATTGGCCCATACATGAAGGGCGTTGCCCAACTGCTTAGTATTTTGGTTGGGGTGGGGGAGGAACAGCAACAGCAACAAAATGTTATTGTATAACAACAACCACAACAACAAAATTCAGTTACAAAAAAACATGACTGAGAAGATACCAAGATAT
>CM054146.1:8803419-8835919 GCA_028751875.1 Rapana venosa
TTATTACTATTATTGTTATTATGTTTCTTCTTCTTATTGTTATTATTATTATTATTATTACTGTTGTTGTTTTTTGTTGTTGTTCTTGTTGTTATTATTCTATGCATAAAAAAGAGACACTGAGGCAGTGGGGGTCTGGCCTAGATAGCTGTGGTGGGAGATTGGCAAAACCTCTACTAGTGATCTACTGGGTGATATACACACACGGCTTCGGCTCCCACTCGCAAACCTCACACGCGCACGCACGCATGCCGTCTAATATCACTTATAGTGAACAGACGTTAAATTCAAGAACAAACGAACGCACGCATGCACGCACACACACACACACATCAGACAATATCTTTTCTTCGTCCATCGGGATCGATGATGACCATCTATTCATCCTGGGATTGGGAGGGTCCATTTCTGTGGGTGCGAAGATGACTTATTTGGCCAATCCGCGCTTGAAAGGTTCTTGAGCAGTATGGACAGGGTATAGTGGCTGCTTTTGGAGACTTGGAGGCTCTATCTTTCCTGTCTTGCCTGCGTTGCTCAGCTGTCGCAATTCTGTTTGCTTCGTGGGCCTTGGCGCCACTGCGTACAGCTGCTCGCCACTGTGGCCTCTCCATTGCTGCCTGCTCCCATGAGTTTATCTCAATGTTGAAGGCTTTCAGTGAGCTTTCAGAGTGTCCTTGAAGCGTTTCTTCTGGCCTCCCTGGGAGCGCTTTCCATGCTGAAGTTCGCCAAACAGAAGTTTCTTGGGGAGCCGATGGTCTGGCATGCGAACTACATGGCCTGCCCAGTGAAGCTGGGTCTGCATCAGGATGGTGTGGATGCTGGGAAGGTTTGCTCTAGTGAGCACCTCAGTGTCTGGGATCTTGTCCTGCCACTTGATGCCAAACAGTTTTCTCAAACAGGTGGTGTGGAAGTGGTTCGCTTTTTAGCATGGTGTTGGTAGACTGTCCATGACTCTGAGCCATAGAGCAGGGTGGTGAGCACTACCGCTTTGTAGACCTTGATCTTGGTTTCTGTTGAGATGCCTCTCCTGTTCCACACATTCTTTCGAAGTCTGCCAAAGGCAGCGCTTGCTTTGGCGAGTCTGGTGTTGACCTCATCATCAATGGCTACTGTGCGGGAGAGGGTACTGCCAAGATAAGTAAATGTGTCCACTGCTTTGAGTCTATGTCCATTTACGGAGATGTTTGGTTCAACGTAGGCCTTCCCTGGGGCTGGTTGGTGCATTACCTCAGTCTTCTTGGTACTGATTGTCAACCCAAAGTTGTCGCAAGCATCAGAGAACTTGTCAACACTGTCTTGCATGTCGGCTTCAGAAGCAGCATTGAGGGCGCAATCATCAGCAAACAGGAAGTCGTTGATGATATCTGCTGAGACCTTGGTTTTTGCTTGAAGCCTCCTGAGATTGAAGAGTGATCCATCATACCTGTACCTGATGCTGACACCAACATTCGAATCTCTGAACGCATCTGACAGCATTGCCGAAAACATGAGGCTGAACAGGGTGGGAGCAAGAACATAGCCCTGCTTCACTCCGTTGGTGACTGGGAAGGGTTCAGATGCCTCTCCGTTGTCTTGTACTCTGGCCAGCATACCATCATGAAACTGACGTACGATGGCGATGAATTTTCTTGGGCAGCCGTACTTCGCCATGATTCTCCATAGACCCTCTCTGCTAACAGTATCGAAGGCCTTGGTCAGATCAACAAAGGTGGAGTAGAGGTAAGTGTTTTGTTCCTGACACTTCTCTTGGAGCTGCCTGGCAGCAAACACCATGTCGATAGTCCTGCAATCTTTCCGGAAGCCACATTGACTCTCTGGAAGAAGGTCTTGCTCAAGGTGGACTATGAGCCGTTCAGCAGTACTCTGGCCAGGACCTTGCCTGCGATGGACAGCAGGGATACTCCTTGATGGTTGTCACAGGCCTGGTGGTTTCCTTTGTTCTTGTATAGATGTATGATGGAGGCATTTTTGAAGTCTTGCGGAAGTGTCTCATGCTGCCATACGACTTGGAAGAGCTCATGAAGTTTTACAGTCAGTGCTCTGCAACCCCCTTTGTAGATCTCAGCTGGGATTGAGTCTGCGCCGGGTGCTTTACCACTGGACAGCAGGCGAATTGCTTTCTGGATCTCCTCAAAGCTATGGCACTCATCGTCTCGTCGACTGGAACTTGTGGGAGGCGGTTAATAGCTTCATCGTTGATGGTGGAAGGACAGTTTAGAACATTGTCAAAATGTTCAGCCCATCTCTAAAGGATCTTGTCTTTGTCAGTGATGAGAGTAGACCCATCTGCACTGAGGAGAGGTGGTGATGATCTTGATGTGGTGGGACCATAGATCTCTTTGAGTCTATCATAGAAGTTCTTCATGTCATTACTGTCAGCATATCCTTGGATCTCATCTGTTTTATTGCTGATCCATGAGTCTTGCATCTGACGCAGCTTTAGCTGGATGGTGCTGCGCTTGTTCCTCAGTGCATCTTTATTTGCTGTTGATGTTGGGTCATCAAGGTGGGCTTTATAGGCACAGCGCTTGTCTTCCAATAACTGTGTGATCTCTTCACAGTTCTCATCAAACCAGTCCCTGTGTCGCCTGGAAGTAGGGCCGAGGTACTCCATAGCTGTGTTATACACGATCTCGCGGAGTGTTCCCCATGCTGATTCCACGTTTTTGGCTATCCAGCACAATGGGTTCTAGGCCTTCCTCCAAGGCGGCAGCAAGAGACCGCTTGACTGTGTCGTTCTTCATCTTGTTGACATTCAGGCGTTTAGGTGCTTTCACGCCTTGTGGCCGTCTCCTGGGCTGGACACGCAACCTGAGCTTTGAGACGATGAGACGGTGGTCTGTCCAGCATTCTGCTCCACACATGGCCTTTGTGACACGAACATCCTGCCTGTCCCTCTTCCTGGTGATGACATAGTCAATAAGATGCCAGTGCCTAGAGCGGGGATGCATCCATGATGTCCTGTTACGTGTAGGGAGGTTGAAAGTCGTGTTTGTGATCAGTAGGTCATGCTCCACGCAAGTCTGGAGGAGCAGTAGGCCGTTGCTGTTGCAGTTGCCAACTCCATGCTTTCCAATCACACCTTCCCACGCGGTACTGTCACAGCCTACTCTCCCATTGAAGTCACCAAGGATGATGAGCTTGTCTGCGTTGGAAACAGAGGCAATAACAGCATTTAAGTCTTCATAAAACTTGTCCTTGATGTCCTCTGGATTTGTCATGGTGGGAGCATAAGCACTGACAAGGGTAGCAAAATTCTTCCCATGAGATAAGGGGAGTCTCATCGTCATGTCTATCATTTATTCCTTTTGGGGGTCCAGCCAGCTTGCCAACAAGCGTTGTTCTTACTGCAAAGCCAACTCCAGCCTCACGTCTCTCTTCAGGCCCACGTCCACTCCAAAAGAAGGTGCAGCCTGTGCCTCGTTCGCATAGTTCGCCCTCGCCTGCTAGCCTGGTCTCACTAAGGGCAGCAATGTCGATGTTGTATCTGGCGAGTTCGTTTGCGATAAGTGCGGTTCGTCTCTGGGGTCTTGTGCTCTCGTTCCTGTCGAGAAGTGTTCGCACATTCCAACTAGCAAGGTTCAGACACTGTATCCTATTCTTTTTTCTTGATTTTTCCACTATGTTTCGACCGCATGAGCAGGGTCCCCGCCAGCCGCGGTAAGCTAGCCAGGGTGATGTGGAGCAGGCAATGTTTAGGGCACCTTTTCCAGCCCCTTCCTCATGCTAAGGAGGTGAGCAGTGCATTCCTGAAGAGGGCTGCTCAGTCGCTCAGACGGCTGCCGAAACCTACCGCTGCTCTATTCAGTAGGTAGCGACCCTGATAGCCTGAGCCGCCTGTGTGCAGGGTTGCAACTACGACTGCCAGTGTACCCACACCTGTCGCTTCGCCGCTTGCCTGTCGCCACAGGGCTTTTGATGATGGATGATGGATGAATGATGGGTTGCGCGATGATTTTGTTTTAAGTGAAGAAGAATTGCGCGACGTCGACCTCACTCTCTCGTCCAAGACCACCTATGTCCAGTGGCAAGAATGACTCAAGGCGACTGGTGATGGAACCGGATACAGTGGATGGCCAGGTTATCTTTAGTGCCTCAACTTGCCCTGTGCGCTCCACAGCGCAGTGCTGTAACCGCCTTTCTCTCCGTTGAACCATTTAGGTTTCCTCAGTGTCCAGACTTTGAATACCTGAGGTAGGCAAGCCCTCCTTTCCCAACTGCCATAGTGGCATGCAACTAGCCAGTCTTACTACTCAATAGCCCATCTCTCCACTGTTTTTTGGCTCGGTTGGCTCCACAGACAGGTATATGGTTACATGACGTAGCAGGAGAAACCCCTGACTGACCAGGATGCAATATACACGCATTAGCAGCACACAACACCACACCCTCACACACTCTCCAGGTTACCCACTTGACATCATCGACTACCAATTAGCAAAACACCACCAGAAGTAACACACATCCACACACACACACACACACACCACACAACCAGAAGAGAGCACGAACTTGCACAGACAAGCAGACACAACTTACCCAAAACCTATATCTACCAAATTCCTCCTACCTCTTCTCTCTCTCTCGCTCTCTCTCCTCGTTCTCAGTCACTCCTCTCATGTCGCAAATAGTATCAATAACAATCCTATAGGATACAGAGTGTTTCCCCTCTTCGACTCCGTATCGCTTTTGTCAATGCCTTCAAAGCCCTCACTGCTCAGTATTATTGCTTCAGTTGACAACAGTCCAGAAAATGATACGATGCAGATAAACCACAGAACCAGTCAGATTCACCATCTATCAGCACACATCCGGATCCCAGCTCTCTCTCTCTCTCTCATCTCTCTCCTCTCTCTCTCGATCTCTCTATTGATAGGTCAAAGGCTATCCGCCTCCACGTACAAGAGATAGAACAGATGTGCAATTATCATATATCCTCCCAAGCTCTTCTCTTCTCTCTTTCTCTCTCTCTCTCTCTCTTTTCCCTAGGCTGGCTAATAAACGCAGTCTTATCTTTATCCTCTAGAATTCATTGTTCAAATCTCTTCTCTCTCTCTCTTCTCTCTCCTCCTCTCTCTCTCTCTCTCTGTCTCTCTCTCCTGTCTGTCTGTTCTCGTTCTCTCTCTCTCTCTCTCTCTCTCTCTCTCTCTCTCTCTCTCTCTCTCTCTCTCTCTCCTCTCTTGTATAACCACTTGTGCAAAATAAAGATCATGTAATAATCCTGCATTCATTCTCTTCTTCTCTCTCTCTCTCTCTTCTTCTTCTTTTTCATCTTTCTGTCTTGTATCTCTCGCTCTCTCTCCTCTCTCTTCTTCTCTCTCTGTGTAACCCTGGAAATAGAAGATCATTCAATATCCTGCATTCTCTCTCTCTTCTCTCCTCTTCTCTCCTTGTCCTCTCTCTCTTTCTTCTGTCTCTCTCTCTCTCTCTCTCTGTCTCTCTCTCTCTTGTACCTTGGAAATAAGATCATTCAATTCCTGCATTCATTCTCTCTCTGTCTCTCTCTGTCTCTCTCTGTCTCTCTCTCTTCTCTCTTCTTCTTCTTCTCTCTCCTCTCTCTCTTCTTCCTCTCTCTCTCCTCTCTCTCTCTCTCTCTCTCTCTCTCTTCTCTCTCTCTCTCTCTCTGTAACCCTTGGAAAATAAAGATCATTCAATATCCTGCATTCTTCTCTTCTCTCCTCTCTCTCTTCCTCTCTCTCCTCTCTCTCTCTCCTCTCCTCTCTCTCTCTCTCTCTCTCTCTCTCTCTCTCTCTGTCCTGTCTGTCTGTCTTCTCTCTCTTCTTCTCTCTCTTCTGTCTGTCTCTTCTCTCTCTGTCTCTCTCTCTCTGTCTGTCTGTCTCGTCTCTCTCTCTTCTCTCTCTCTCTCTCTCTCTCTCTTCTTCTCTCTCTCTTCTCTGTAACCCTTGGAAAATAAAGATCATTCAATATCCTGCATTCATTCTCTCTCTCTCTCTCTCTCTCTCTCTCTCTCTCTCTCTCTCTCTCTCTCTCTCTCTCTCTCTCTCTCTCTCTCTCTCATGTGGGAGACGGGATAGCCTGGTTGGTTAGAGCATTGCGCATTACGCTCGTGATCTGCCCACCCCGGTTTGAATTCCATTCAAGGAGATTTTTTTTCTTGGAGTTAACATCAGTGCCAATACCACTCCACCCCACCCCCCTCCCATATTAAAAAAAAGTCTTTCCCATGAAACTATGAACCCAGGTTCCAAGTGGAAACGCACGCAGACTGTCTTGTGCACACTGTAAAACCCGTTCCGCTTTTCGCAAGAGTAGGCTATTATGTGCCGATGGGAAACGGATGACAAAATTTACAAATCCGCATAAACATGGGGACTCAATGTAAAAATCAGAACCTGAATGCTTATTAATAATAATGTATGGGATTTATATAGCGCTGAATCTTGTAAAGCAACAAATCAAAGCACTCCAATATCCAATATCCCAATATATTATTCCAATATCCTCGAAATAAAAGAATACATATGGCATGTGCACTGGGTTTGATCATCCATTACCCATTCTATTCCTTCTTCTTCTTTAATTAAGGCTGATCTATTTTTAAGCTATATCAATCTTCTGTAATGTACAATTGACATCTTAATTATGGAGTTTTATCCCAATAAGTATGGCTATTCCGCTGCTCGAATTCAACATCAAAAATATTGCTGAATGCTAATGTAGAAAAACAAAAACAAAATAAACCCAATAACCTGACAAAATAAAGACAGTCTACCTTGGACAATATGGGGATGTCCCTTTTTGTTCTTTTTTAAAATTTCATTTTCTGTTATTTATTCATTGATTGATTTTATTTGTAGATAACCAGGAAAATCCGATACTATGATTACTCAAAAAGATAAATTGCTATTTTTAGCACCAGCCGCCTGCAACCTTCAAGTGATGGGAGGTAATAACAAGGGAGTTAATTGAGAGACTTTTTTGTTTTTCCTTTGGTTTGTTTTGTTTGTTTTTTCAGTCGTGTTTGTCATTTAATCCTCGTCCTTGTTTTCCTAACGAAGCGTCTGTCTGTTGTTGGTGATGATCATCACTAAATCATGATAGTTCGTTGTCAGTAACTGGCCGAGCTGTGTCGGTCTGTCGCTGCTAGGGACACATCAAGGTTGGACAAGACAGAAAAAGCCTACACTTGGCACGTGTGTTTCTTGTCTTCTTCCTGGTATAAATAAAACATCGATCAAGGATTTTTTTGTTTTACAGGAGCTAGCACGTATACATGCACACAACACAACACAAACATACACACACACACACACACACACATGTGTACACACACACACACACACACACACACACACACATGTGCACACACACACACACACACACACACACAAAGTATGCACGCACGCAAGCGCATTCACGAGTGCATACAAACACAAAGAGGGAGAGGATAACTAATTGTAGGTGAGCAACTTGGTTCCTTCCTCACTGACTCCCAGATCTATACTATAAAACAACAACAACAGATAAACGTTTGGCGGACGTAGAGCCAAGTGGTTAAGACCGTTCTACTTCATTCCGACAGGTCATGAATTTCTGGGTTCAAATCTTGAGGGTGAATCAAACGTGGGGGGTTGTTACGATCTCCCAGGCCAACTTCAAGTGCAGACCTGCCAATGCCTTCATTCCCTTCACACACACACACACACACACACACACACACACACACACACATTATATATATATATATATATATATATATATATATATATATATATATATATATATATATATATATATATATATATATTATATATATATATATATATAAGAAGATCAAATATATATATATATATAAGAGAAGATCAAATACGCACGTTCAATATCCCGCAATTCATGTCAGCGTACAGAAACACCAATATACCCAGCATACATCCCCGAAGTCGGAATGCGGCTACCTCCATGGCGGAGGAGTAAAGGCTACACACCGGTATTAATTTGGGGGTCATGTAGTATCTTGTATAGAGTGAGAGTGAAAAAAAATGTTGGTGATCTTCACAGATTTTTTTTAAGCATGAAAAAATGGACTGTGCACTTGTTTTTGGGATTGAGGACATAGAGCAATACCAGGTAGTCACGAGAAAGTTGGAAATAACCATCAAATGAGGTTTGCCTGTATTCCTACAGCGCTGACCCCGCGCATGCATATTGGGTAAGGAAGCTAGCAGACGACAAAGGACTGAGGGGGTACAGTGTTTGCAGCCAAAAAATTTAATTTCAAACGTACCAAATTTGTTCAAAATCACATGAGTTTTGAGTCAGAGGCTAGTCTTTCACAAAAAAGGGGTTTTTATTTCTGAGGATGCCTTAGTACGTGCGGTATGAACATAAGAGTCACATAGAAGAACAGAAGGAAAAGAGTGGGTGGGGGGGGGGGGGGGGGGGGTTAATACCGGTGTGCAACCAAAAAACGGGTCGCCTACCCAAATTCTCCCCATTGGTGAACCTTGGAGCATTAGCCAAGAAAAGAAGAAAGGAAATCAAACAAAAATCTATAGCACTGTCCCTGCGTCCTACTTGCTTCGTCTTTCTTCTTCTTTGTGGAACATGCAGACAGCAACTCCTGGGTCCTACTTTATGATAATGACATGAAATTCATACACCATCGCGTACTACCACGAAGTTGTGATGTGCCGTGGCCGCCTGAGTCAGTCACTCAAGTGAAGTCGGTCTCAAGGTGCACTGGAAAACAAGTGGCTTGGATACAGAAACGCTCGTAGATGTTTAATTAATAGCCTGCATATTGAGCGCAGAGCTGCAGTTATCAAAATCACGAAAGACACACCAAGAGTTCAGATGATTTTAGATGTGATCAGATAGATACCTTCTTCCTCCAACTCTCAGATAGCAACTACGAGTGTCTGTCGTATGGGCAGAAATGCGTTGCGCTGCCGTGAAGTGCCTGTCAAATCAGGCCCAGCACATGCGACTTCGGTGTGGGAGAGATTTAGTATATCTTAGGTCTTTGAGGTGGGGTGGGGTGGTGGTGGTGGGGGGGGGGGGGTGAAAAGGCGGGAGATTGGACCAAGAGTGTGGAAAATAGACAAGAAGGAAGAGACGGGAAGAAAAGGAACAAGATAGAAACAAATGCGCACCTTGTGCACACGTTAAAAAAACCCGCTCCGCCTTTCGAAAGAGTAGGTAATTCCTTGCCGGTAGGAACGGATGAAAAAAAAATTTTAAAACAAAAACAAACCAACAAAAACCAGGCATGTACACAGATGTCGTGTATAGACACTATCCCCGAAGTCGGAATATGGCTACCTATATTGAGGGGAGGGGGGGGGGGGGGGAACGGCTGCATATGCAAAAATCTCGCCAGTGGTAAACCTGAAAGCTCTAGCCCAGGAACAAAACAAAAAACAAACCAACCAAAACACCCTGACCATGCCACCTCTCTGATTTAGAACCTTCCTTATAACTCAAACAAAAAAGGAATCACTCTTGATCTACCTCACTGGGTTACCAGCCCCCAGCCTGGATGTTGTTTATTATTATTATTGTTGTTGTCATTATTATTATATTATTATTATTATTATTTTTATTTTTATTATTATATTTATATATTATTTTGTTGTTTGTTGTTGTGTTGTTGTTGTTGTTATTATTATTATTATTTCGTTGTTGTTATTATTATTATATTATTATCTTCTGTGAATGTCGTTTTGTCATATTGCCTTCATAACCAGGGATCCCACCAGTCATACAATCTGCAGTGTAGTTTATCCTGCTAAATCAGTACTACCAACTCTAGTGATGCTTATGCACTAACAACGCCCCCCCCCCCCCCCCCCCCTTCCCCTCCAACAACCACCACCCCATATCATCACGACTCTGCTTCACCCTCCACCCTCCATCCTCTCTCTCTCTCTTCTCTCTCTCTCTCTCTCTCTCTCTCTCTCTCTCTCTCTCTCTCTCTCTCTTTCTATCTCTCTCTCTCTCTATCTTGATTTCTTAAGTCTTATTTTTTGTAACTGATTTTTATTGTGGTGGTTGTGGTTATACAAATAACATTTTGGTTTTTTGTGTTTACTTATTTTTCTCACTAAAATACTAAGCAGTTTGGCAAACCCCCTTCATGTATGGGCCAATTGCCTTTTTGTGAATAAATCTTTTGAGTTCGAGTCCTCTCTCTCTCTCTCTCTCTCTCTCTCTCTCCTCTCTCTCTCTCTCTCTCTCTCTCTCTCTCTCTCTCTCCCAACCCCTATCACGTTATCTTAGCCTGTGGAACTGGTAACACTATCTCACTATCTGTTACTGCTTGTCCTGCAGATATTGAGAAGAACCCACTGTTTCCTTGTTCTTGATGCTGTCGTTGTGATTGTATTCATATCACCACCCTGGTGAGATTACATCCTGTGCTTCTTCACTTTGATCATATTAAAATCCCATGGGGAGTTCCAATATAGAGACTTTACTATCAACCATGAGGATATTGCCCTCATACTTCGTCCAGACTTTTGCCTCTGCACTCATGGGTACTGTTGTCAATTCAGATTTTGACTATCTGCAAGTCTTTTTTCAGGGAACTGTGAACACTGTCTCAGTATCTTCTCTTCTTCCTCCTATAGATTTTGAGAAGAACCCTCTGCTTTGTTGTTCTTGTCATACGGAGATGACCTCCCCATCCTTCTTTGGTTTTGATTATATTAAAGTCCCAGGTGGAGCCTTCCAGTTTATTAGATTGCTGTACTTTCAACCAGCCACCATATGCTATTGCTTCGATGCTTCCTCCAGGATTTGTCCATTATACTGGTGGATATCATCCCTGAATTTAATTAGAGCTTGACTATAATATCTACAAATCTTTTAAGGGAACTTTGAACACCATCTCAGTTTCTGCTATCCTTCCTTCTACAGGTTTTAAGAAGAACTCCCTACTTTGCTGTTCTTGTGATTACATTCATATGCCCTTAAGGAGATTACCTCCCGATGATTCTTCATTTTGATTAAATTAATTAAAGTCCAGGTGGAGCCTTATGATTTAGAGATTGTGCTATCAGTCAACACCATATACTACTCTCCCATGCTTCCTTGTTGAGGTTATATTATAGTTCCAGCGAAGATAGATATCCGATTTAGGGACACCCCCATGCTTGTCCAGCTTTTTGCCTGAATACTCAAGGATACTTTTGGTCATCCCTACAATTCAGATTTTGACTTCACTATCTACAAGTCTTTTTTAACCTTCTTGGAACTGGTGGTATAGCTCTGATTGTTCGTAGTTGTTGGGTGTTATACTAAGGTTCCAGCAGAGATTTACGATTTATGGATGTACTAGTATTGTTCCGAGTGTGACCTTTTGGCTTGCAAAGCTGGGTTGTAACTCTGTAAAGTGAAGGGTACAGAAATGTACTCACAGTAACATACAACTGAACTGTTGGATAATAATTGTTATCTATGTGCTGGGTGTAGCTTGACCAAGATAGGCTGGAGGAAAAAGGTTCAGGGCGGTGTTAAATGTTGTAATTTCGAAATGTTATGTCCACTCTACTTGTAAAGGGCAAAAGCCTGGACATTTAAATCATTCCTAGTGGGGTCGAAGTGGGAGTCCAGTCTCTCTCGCTGTTCTCTCTCTCTCTCTCTCTCTCATCTCTCTCTCTCTCGAAAAACATGTTGCCAGAAGAACGTGTCAGGCTTGCCAGACTTCGTAAAGGGAAGCAGTGTCCTAACACACAACACGCAGAGACAGTGGCATGTGCTGAGCGGGAATTAAATCTTCTTCAGGACCTGATCCGGTTTTACATGGGCTGACTTCGCTGGCTGCAGACTGGAAAAGGAAAGGCTGTTTTGAAAATTGAGACAGGACAATAATGTATCGAATCTTGATGTACATACCACTACTGCCATGGTTTCCATGTCATTGTAATCGCGTCGCGTTCGATATCGTTTGTTACCGCGCCGCAGCGCTATATGGCTTGATTGCTAAATAGCAATAAATTTTGTCAAATTTTTGTCAAATTGTCTCTCTCTCTCTCTCAAAATTTTATGATAATCGATAAACCAGAATTGCTTTACTTGCTGTTTGAATCAGTGAAACCTTCGTTCCTTTTTTCCCATAAATTCTATCACCAGGCCTTTTTGTACTGTTCAAACTATCAGACCTCTTCAGCATCCATTGCACAACAAACAAACACAAATAACATTCTTCATCGTCAAGTATCAAAAAGATCATGACAAACTTGTCGAACTCAGCTTTTCCACACACAAAAATATTTTTAAAAAACGGGAGTGGGGGGTGGGGGCGGAGCGGGAGAGCTAGAGAGGAGGAGGTGAAGGAGGGGAGGGGGGGGGGAAGGAAAACATTTATCATTTTATTTATTTATGTATTTATTTATACCACTTTGTCACGGCAGATTTCTCTGCGTGAAATTCGGGCTGCTCTCCCCGGGGAGAACACATCGCCACAAGAGAAGCTCCACCCTTTTTTTTTTTCCTGTCTGCAACTGTATTTGTTTCCTTATCAGAGTGACTTTTTGTCTTACAAAAATTTTGCCAGGGACGACTCTCTTGTTGCCGTGGGTTCTTTTACGTGCGCTAAATAATTATATCAGTAGCGGGATAGCCTAGTGGTTAGAACATTGCGCTCGCAATCGGACGACCCGGGTTCGATTCCCGTTCAAGGGGATATTTTCCCCCTGGAGTTAACATCAGTGTAGACTCCACTCTCCCCAAAAGCCCTTCAAATGAGACTATAAACCGAGGCCCCGTGTGCGAACGCACGCAGAACATCTTGTGCACAGTTAAATGCTGCTCCGCTTTTCGTAAGACTAGGCCATTGTGTGCTGGTGGGAACAGATGACAAAATTTACAAAACCGCATACACACGGGGACTGGATGTAAAAAAAAAAGCACATAAGTGTTTATTCCATTATCCTCGATATAAAAGAATAAATAAATTAATAAATAACACACGGAACCTCGGTTTATCTCTCATACGAAAGACTAGCACCCAGACAACACTCATGGTCTAATGGACAGGGGGTGGGGGGTGGGGGGGGGGGGGGGTGCGGGCTTAAACGGGGATCGAACCGCCGTATACACTTCGTTGGAACCCGGACTTTCCGCTTTCTAGGCAGGGGCGTTACCTCTAGACCACCATCCACTCCAGGTGCCGCCAGCATAGGAGCAGGGGAGGAGGAAAGTGCAGAGGGGTGAAGGACAGACAGTATCACAGGGTCCCTACAACACATACACAGCAACCAGCAGTATTACACTATTCATATTTCTATGAACTGAACGAAAAAAGCCATCGGGAAAAAAAGAAAGAAAGATTCTCCGTCAAGAATAAACTAAAACCAACCCCGACCTTTACTTTGATATCTATCGTCTGCGTCACACGGTCAGGCGTTTCCGGCCTGAGTCACGTGGTTAACAAGCTAGTGACGTCAAACTGACGTTGGGAACCCAAGTTGAATGGGGGAACACCCAGTGAGAATGGACAAGGAAAGGAGAGAAGTAAAATTTTTAAAAATTTTAAAAACAATTAAAAAATAAGAGAGAGAGGAAACACACACACACAGAAAGAGAGATTTTATTTTTGTTATTTATTTATTCTTTATATCAAAGATAATGGAATAAGCACTCATGTGAGGTTTGTTTGTTTGCTTTTACATCCAGTCCCTGTGTGAATGCAGTTTTTTAAATTTTGTCATCTGTTCCCACCGGCACACAATGGAATAGGATTTAGGGTGTGGGCAAGATGTTCTGTGTGGTGGGCACAGGGGCCTCGGTTTATAGTCTCATCCGAAGGACTTTTGGGGAGAGTGGGGTCTGCACTGATGTTAACTCCAGGGGAAAATCCTATTGAAAGGGATTCGAACCTGGGTCGTTATATTGCCAGCTCTGATATTTTGTTACTTAAGAAGAGAGAGAGAGAGAGAGAGAGAGAGAGAGAGAGAGAGAGAGAGAGAAGAGAGGAGAGAGAGAATGAAATGAATGAAATGAATGATCTTTATTTTTCAAGGGTTACAGATAGGCAATCACAAAGAGAGAGAGAGAGAGAGAGAGTTCGGGCAGATCCTATTTTCTTTTCCACTTTTTCCACTCAGAATTTTTTTTAATCCTTTATTGGCTTGTGTTTGTGTGATTTAGGTTAGGGAGATAGGGGGGGGGGGGGGGTGTTGTTTTATTTGGTTGTTATGGCTCTCTGTGTGTGTGCATTGGCTTTTTTTTTTTTTGGTGGGGGGGGGGGGGGGGGGGAAGAGGGATGGGGGTGGATGTATTTGATTTGTTTGGTTTATCTTTAATTTTTTTCCCCATTAAGGGTTTTCATCTTCAGTAAGCTGCATTTTAAGAAGATTAACACACAGGATACGTTCTTTATACCTGGTAGGCAGGTGATGGTAATCTGTGAATGTGTACACATGTAACAGAGCTTTGAAGTGTATCTAGTTTTTAAAAACAATCTACTTGCCAGTCCCATAAAAAGATGTTTTAAACTGGGGGGGGGGGGGGGGTGGGGGGTTTGTTTGTTTGTTTTGCTGTTGTTGTTTGTTTGGTGTGGGGTGTTTATTAAAGAGAAATCAGTCTTAAGTCAATATACATTGTACCCAGAAATGGCAAGTTTAAGTTAGCAGCTGTCGAATAACATATAAAACATCATGCACTAGATTTTTTTAATATAAAAAAGACACCCTCCACCTTCCCCACCCCCCTCCCCCACCCCCCACCCAACCCCAAAAGAAATGCACAACCATGATGATAATATGGACACACCAATAATACATGTGGATTCACTCAAATTGCAGCCCAACATTTGTCTATGGGAACACAGCCATCTTGTTGCTGGATTTAATTAAAAAGACAGTAGCACTCAGGCCTCAAGTTTTGCCCTAGGCCATTTCAAGATCTTCTCATCAAATGTACTGATCTAGCCAGACAGTTTGTCGCCTACTTTATCCACCCATCCTGATTTTCTGAAATGAGCTTTAAGGAATTATGTCATTTGAGTGGGCAAGTGTACAGACCTCTCGGGGATATTTTGTTAGTTAGGTGTGAATTCGGTGGTCAACATTCAAGCTTTCTTCTTCTTCCTAGTCCTCAAAAGCTCGTTCAGACAACAACTCCTGACACAATTAAATTTTAGTGCTGCCCTGCTCTGAAGGCCCTCCAGTGATCCAAGGTTTTATTTCAAAGGGAGAAAGAAAAACAATAACCTGGGGGTACATGAACTGTAACAATACCACAGCTTGGAGATGTGGGCCGGTGAAAATATTGACAGGGTCAGTCGTTCCTGATAATTATATTGAGAGCTAAGGGGTACTGTTTCCTTAGGGTGAAGGTCACAGGAAGAGGAAACGGAAATAGGTGGTTTAGGAGTGGTGTTGGGTAGGGGCTCACCTCGAGATTATATATATATATATATTTTTTATATATATTTATATATATATATATATAATTTATAATTATATATATATAATTTATAATTATATATATAATTTATAATTATATATATATAATTTATAACTTTTATATATATATATATATATTATATATATATATATATATATATATATATATATATATATATATATATATATATAAATTATTTTAATCTGAGCATAATTGAATAAGCATTCATGTGGGTTTGGTTGTTTTTTAGGTCTAGTCCCTACCTGTATGCAGCTTTGATATGTATTTGTGTGTGCATGTGTACGTGCGTGTGAGTGTGTGTGTGTGTGTAATTCTTATATTTCGAGAATAATGGAATAAGCATTTATGTGCGTTTTTACATCCAGTCGCCTTGTGTATCTGGTTTTGCTAAAATCTTGTCATCTGTTCCCACAGGCACAAAATGGCCCACTCTTTTCGAAAAGTGAACAGTTTTCTACTGATGCATAAGATGTTCTGTGTACGTTTCTCACAGGACCTGGGTTTATAGTCTCGTTGGAAGGACTTTAAGGGGGAGTGGAGTCAGCACTGATGTTAATTCCAGAGGAAAAATCCTCCTGAAGGGGAATCAGCAGAGCACGAGCCCCTCATGCTAACCACCAGGCTACCCCATCCCAGAGAGAGAGAGAGAGAGAGAGAGAGAGAGAGAGAGAGAGAGAGAGAGAGAGAGAGAGAGATCCATATAGGATTCTGGAAACAAATGAATGGTACAGATTAACACAATCAAATATGCAATACTTCTGATCCTCACCATGCTATCAGCAAAGCCTAAACTTAGCTCGCTCTCTCTCCTCTCTCTCTTCTCTCTCTCTCTCTCTCTCTCTCTTCTCTCTCTCCTCTCTCTCCATTTCCTCTCTCTCTCTCTCTCTCTCTCTCACACACACACACACTCATAAGAACTTGCCTTTTAGGGCAAGTGGCGACCTACCCTATGTATAGTTTGCTCCTGAATATCTTGGTGCATCAATCTGCCTTACATTCATAGCCTTGTCATTATCATATAAACTGTGCATTTCAGCCCCCACCATACACTATACAGAGAACCACACCCACACCCAGACAGTTTAGACAGTAAAGCCATAAAAATAGCACTTGGTGTTCCAGTACATGCTAACATAACTAATACTTATAAAGAAGCACAGTTACTCTCTCTTTCTGATCAACGAAGATTGGCCGTATCAAAGTATGTGATTCGAAGTCTCTCTGTTCCAAATTCAGTAAAAGGTGAAATTCTTATGAATCAAGACACTGATTATCCAAAACGAGCAAGCAATATTTCATTTCTGCTGCCAATTAAAAATTATACAGATTCATTAATGAAAGACATTGGTATTGACCTAACAACAATTCCAATTTTTCCAATGGTTCCTCAAATGCCTCCTTGGGAACATATATCAGCTAATTTTGACATTGACTACACGGATGTAAAAAAGAATGAGGATCAAAATTTACTCATCGTTGATGTCAAAAGTCACATTGAAAGTAATTATTCTAATTATTTAAAAGTGTATACTGATGGATCTGTACTGGAATCAGGAAGAAATGGGGCAGCATTTGTGATTCCTGTTTTAAAAGTACAAAAATCATTTCATTTAGGAAAACATTTTTCTATTTTTACGTGTGAATTGTTTGCAATCCTTATGGCCTTGAATTTTTTGTCAAATACTGCGCTTGATATTCGCCACATTCTTTTTTGCGTTGACTCAAAAGCAGTATTGATGGCACTAAAGCACTGGCAGGGGAACATAAGGAAGGATATTGTATTTGAGATTAAATTCTTGATACATTGTATTGCAAGCAGAGGCATACAGATAGCTTTTTGCTGGGTCCCTTCTCACTGTGGAATCTATTGGAATGAGTTGGTTGATTCTTTAGCAAAACAAGGTGCCTCTGATTGCAACATTGAAATGTTTGATTCCAATCTCGCATTGTCCTCGCATGAAATTAATGCTAAATTGATGAATTGTATGCATTCCAAAATGAAGAAAACACACTTAGAAAACATCTCTTGCTCACGGAAAGTAGAAATTTTAATATATAAAATGAGGCTAAATGCATGGAACACTAAATATTCTAAAAATGTGACATGTTGCTGTTCTCAATCTCTTTCAATCCACCATTTATTGTTTGAGTGCCCAATCCTAACTGACCTGTTCAAAAAGAGAGGAATAGATATTCATAAAAAATATTCCACTGTTCAAGAAGTTTTATATGACTCTCAGCAGTTCATAACATCAGTTGCTGAGATTATATATTCTTCCCCAGTAAGACCTCTACTGTAGACAGTTGTGAGAATATAAATATACATACGAGAGAGAGAGAGAGAGAGAGAGAGAGAGAGAGAGAGAAGTTGGTTTGAATGCGGGTGTGTCCTTATCACCAAGTAGTGAATGGAATTAAACAAACAAACAAAACACCCACACCCATACACATACACAGAGGTGGCAAGCATACTCCTGCAAACACACACACACACACATACATACAGTGGTAAGCATGCTCCCACAAACACACACACACATACACACAGGTGGCAAGCATGCTCCCACAAACACACACACACATACACACATGCTCACACATACACACACGCACACACACATACACACGCACACACACACACACACACACACACGACGTCCACACATGCACACACACTCACATACATGCTCACACATACACACACATACGCTCACACTCACACATACACACGCTACACACACACACATCACACACACACACACATTCACGCACACACGCTCACACACACACATACACACACACACTCACACACGCTCACACACACGCGTACGCACACACACACACACACACACACACACACACCTCTGCACGCGTTTAAAGGAAAGCAGTCAGACGGGTTTCAGAGCTCAAGACATAATTCTATTAAGCCAGAATGGCTCAGAACATTAATTTTTGCACTGTACAGCAATGCAGCCAAAGGAAAGAGCGTTAGGTTTCTTTTTTCTTTTCTTTTTTTAAAATTTCCACTAATAAAAGGACAGTTTTATTCAACAGCCAAAAAAAAAAAAAAGCAGAATGAAAGAAAGGAGCTAGTTTCCTTTTAAAGGAGATAATTTGTTAGTATCCAGGGGAGAAAATAAAAAGAAAGAAAGAAAAACCAAACTAAGACAAAACTGCTCTTGCTACATGGGAACATATATCTGCAGGCTGTCTCCCTCTCTCTCTCACTCTTTGTCTCTGTCTCTCCCTTTTTCTCTGTCTCTCTCTCTCTCTCTCTCTCTCTCTCTCTCTCTCTCTCTCTCTCTTCTCTCTTGTTCTTGTTCTCTCTCTCTCTTATAACATGTTTTTTAAGTCATATTTTTTGTCACTGGTTTTTGCTGAGGTGGTTGTGGTTATACAATAACATCTTGGTGGGGGTTTTTTTGTTGCTCTTTTCCTTATTTTTCTCACTAAAATACTAAGCAGTTCGGCAACCCCCCTTCATGTATGGGCCAATGGCCTTTTTGTGAATAAATCGTTCCAGTTTGAGTTCGAGTTCTCTCTCTCTCTCTCTCTCTCTCTCTCTCTCTCTCTCTCTCTCTCTCTCTCTCTCTCTCTCTCTGTTTTTTGTTTGTTTGCTTGCTTTAAAAAAAACGTTACCTTGATGTTATCCTTAATATGGGCAGGGAATGGATGTGAAAAAAAGCACATGAGTGCTTATTAGCACATGAGTGCTTATTCATTATCCTCGAAATGAAAGAATTTGATTTGATGTCTCTCTCTCTCTCTCTCTCTCTCTCTCTCTCCTCTCTCTCTCTCTCTCTCTCTCTCTCGCTCTCTCTCTCTCTCTCTCTGTATGTGTGTGTGTGTCAAAGTCAAAGTCAAAGTAGTCAAACTTTTATTTTCAGATGGTACATTGAATAAGCAGTGCATTTGCTGCTTTTTTTTTCATCAAGCCATCTATCTAAAGAAAAAAAGCGAGAAAAAAAGATAATAAGATGTGTGTGTGGGGGGGGGGGGGGGGGGGTGACTGGAGGTGAAAAAGCACTTAAGTGCTTATTCCATTATCCTCGATATAAAAGAATGAAATGGAAATGAAAAAAAAATGTGTGTGTGTGTTCGTTTTAACGCCTATCCACAAAACGTGACATGGGGGGGCAATCCCCTCGAACGGGATTCGAACCTGGGGTCAGAAGATTGCAAGCATATGTCTGTTCGTTCTTTCTTCAATTTAACCTCTTTTCACTATACGTGATATTAGACCAGCGCGCGCCGTGTGTGTATGTGTGTGTGTGTGTGTGTGTGTGTGTCTGTGTGTGTGTGTGTGTGTGTGTGGTGTGGTGTGTGTGTGTCTGTGTGTCTGTGTGTGTCTGTGAGAGAGAGAGAGAGAGATAGGCAGACAGACAGACTGGAAAAATGAGAGACAGACAGACTGAGACAGACAGATACAGATAGACACACACACACACACACACAGAGACAGAGAGGCAGTGACAGAGAGAGACAGAGACAGACAGACAGACATATAGACAGACAGAGAGAGAGATTATCAGTTATCTCCCATGGGACGCCAGTGCATTTAGCCAGCGGATAATGCATCGACAACAGCCAGCCTTCCTTCTAATCTCCAGTCCTGCCTGAAGTTATGGAGTCCCCGGTTCGTATCTCGGAGGACCAACCTGATGTTGAAGATTCTCTCCCAGCAATCAACATATGTGCAGACCATCCAGTGCCCTAAGCTCCTTTTAGTCGTGTGGGCACGGCATGGCAAGCAAATGATCAATCATAAAGATTAAGAAATCCGCGAAATTCTTGCCAGCATTCTGGATAGGTTATGGACATGCAGTGTTTACTTCTTAATATCCAACAGGCACTCGAGGTCTTGCCAGCGCATTGAAGGTGGAGTCCGTCACTGGGTGTTAAGTTGAGCTTTAGACAAGATACAGTGACGCACCCTTTGATATGTTTTTAGGAATTTCTTCTTCTTCCTTGTCAAACGCTCAAACAGCAACTATTGTTGTCTGTCATATAAGCCAAAAATGCATCACACTGCCACTAATTAACGGCCTGACAATTTAGGTCCAGCCCATTCAACTTTGGGCATAAAATATATAAATTGCTATCTTTGAAGTCTTTGTGGTAAAAAGGCAGGAGAAGGGAACCAAGAACAGTCAGAAAATAGACAAGAAGGAGGTGGTGACAGGGAAAAAAAGGAACGAGGCAAGAAACAAAGAGAGGGATAGAAAAGAGGAAATTTCTAGCTCAGACTTTCCAGAATGGGGTGGATGCTAGGTTATTTATACTGACAGCCCCCCCCCCCCCCCCCCCCACTTCCCCGGCGTCGCCACAGAGGGGTAGGGGGGTGTTAGGAATTGGATTTAAACAACAGCAGCAAAACAAGAATGAAAACGTTAGGGATAAACAGCGCATCAAACCACACGCTTTCACTGGGGTGGGTGGGTGGGAATTTTCTAATAAATTTGTGAAGAACATGGCAGGGTGGTCTAGAGGTAGTGTGCCTGTCTCCCCTAGCCCCCCCCCCCCCCCCCCCCCCCCCACCACCACCACCACCACCACCCCACCTCCTCGCTACCCCCCACCCCACCTCCACCCCTTGTTCCTCGGCTAGAGCTCAGTGGTTCACTAATGGGGAGATTTCTGCATATAATTATTATGCGACCGTTTTTAACCCACCATTAACATAGCGGGAAAGCTCAGTGGTCGGAGCACTCGCTTTCCCCCAGCCAACTTAAGCAGCGTCGAGCGTGGTTACCAGTTGGATGGGTGACCGTTTGCGCGCCTTGGCTTCAGTACAGTTCCCCCAGTTCACCCAGCTGTAAATGGGTACCTGCCCTCTTTAGGGTCAGGGAAGGTAAAGCAGCGAGGGAGAGGAGATGGGCGCCGCTGCCCTCAATATGCTGGCCCTAGAGAAGTGAGGTCTCTGACGCCTCGCTCCCCTACGACCTTATAGGTTATGGGACTCCTTTACCTTTTCCTTAACATAGCCGCATTCTGTCTTCCGGGATGGTGGCTAACCACGACCTCTGTGTACATGCTGGACTGTTGCCCTTTTTTTTTTTAGGGGGGGGGGGGGGGGGGGGAGGGGGGGAGTGATGTTTGTTATTTTTTTAGTTTTGTCATCCGTTCTTACCGATACCAAAGGCCTACTCTTTCAAAAGGTGGAAGGGGCCAGCTTACTGAAGAAGATAGCTGACTGAAAAATATTTTGTCACTTATGCCCCCCAATGAATCTTTAATGAGCTCTGTGAGAGAGAGAGAGAGAGAGAGAGAGAGAGAGAGAGAGAGAGAGAGAGAGAGAGACAGACAGACAGACAGACAGACAGACAGAGACAGACAGACAGGAAGACAGAGAGACAGACAGACAGATGGAGGGAGAGAGAGTCAGACAGACAGACAGACAGAGAGACAGAGAGGGTTGCATATGAAAATATCTTTTAAATTGTGCGTGTGAACTGTTTTCCATTACAGAGGAATGCCCCCCCCCCCCCCTTTTTTATAAATCGTGTGTGTGTGTGTGTGTGTGTGTGTGTGAACTGTTTTCCATTATAAAGGAATGCCCCCCCCCCTTTTTTTTTTAATCGTGTGTGTGTGTGTGTGTGAAGTGTTTTCCATGACAAAACAAAGAACGCCTTGTGCACCCCTCTGCACATCCGTGTTGGTAGCTATGGACTCTTGTGTGTGTGTGTGTGTGTGTGTGTGTGTGTGTGTGTGTGTGTGTGTGTGGTGTGTGTGTGTGTTCTTGTATTTAACGTCTGTTCCTATAAGTGATATTAGAGTGGGGGGGGGGGGGGGGGGGGGGGGACCAAGAGCAAAAACAATAGAAGACAGAGGGAAAGAGAATCCTGTAAACAGATTGGTATTCAAACATCAATGTAACGCCTAAACATGCAAATAGGGACAACAATATCAAAGAACATTAAAGAATTTGAAAAACTGGGTTATGTACAAGAGACTTCGAAATAACAACAAAAAAAAGAATGTTTTCATCCGACAGAATTACATCTACTATTTTGTCCAGAAGCGATTTTGTCTAAAAAGTTTTTGGGGTAAGGAACCACGAAGCTTCTGACAAAACAATAAAGTGTTCCAGAGAAAATTGTTCCCCACAAAATTAATGCACTTAACATTTTTACAAAAACTTTGTTCTGAGAGCATTAAGTCGTATTCTGTGAGAAATGGTAGTAATCAGTCTCCGCATAGAATATTGAAGAATATGATGGGGTTTTTTGGTCTTAAAATATGATTTAAAGATGCTATACTTTTTCTGTGATACAAGTTTCACATTTGTACGATCATGAAGTCGCTTTCAAAGAAGTGTTCTCTAATGTGTGTGTGTGTGTGTTGTGTGTGTGTGTGTGTGTGTGTGTGTGTGTGTGTGTGTGTGTGTGTGTGTTTGTGTGTGTGTGTGTGTTGGTGTGTGGTGTGTGAGGGGGGGTGGGGGGCAGGGAGGGGGGATGGCGCCTTCATGTTGGGTTTCCGAAACACCTCATGCATGTTAATATTGGTGCACCAATGAATATTTGCACTTGATCCGGACATGTACCCGGACATGTACCTGAAGAAGTGCAGGCCTACTCTCTCTCTCTCTCTCTCTCTCTCTCTCTCTCTCTCTCTCTCTCTCTCTCTCTCTCTCTCTCTCTCTTTACTTTCCGACTGGCTGACTTATTTACATTCTTGCTTCTTTCTTTCATTCCTTCCTTCCTTCTTTCCTTCCTTCTTTCCTTCCTTCCTTCCTTCCTCACTCACTTACTAACTTCGTTCCTTTCTTTACTTGCTTGCTTGCTTGCTTTCTTCATTCCTTCATTCTTTTATTCTTTCATTCTTTCCTTCCTTCCTTACTTACTCCCTTTCGTTGTTCCTTCTTTACTCCCTTTCTTCCTTCCTTCCTTTTTTTCTGTCCTTTCTTCCTTCCTTCCTTCCTTACTTCCTTACTTACTCACTTACTAACTTCCTTCCTTACTTATTTACATGCTTGCTTACTTACTTACTTACTTGCTGTCTTCCTTATTTCCTTCCTTCCTTCCCTCCTTCCTTACTTACTGGCTTGCTTGCTTCCTTCCTTCCTTCCTTCCTTCCTTCCTTAATTATTTACATGGGGACGGGATAGCTCAGTAGTCAGAGCACTCGCTTTCCCCCAGCCAAGGTTAAGCAGCATCGAGTGTGGTTACCACTTGGATGGGTGACCGTTTGTGCGCCTAGGCCTCAGTACAGTACCCCAGTTCACCCAGCTGTCAATGGGTACCTGCCCTCTTTAGGGTCAGGGAAGGTAAAGTAGTGAGGGAGAGGAAATGGGCGCCGCCCTCAATATGCTGGCCCCTTGAGAAGTGAGGTCTCTGATGCCTCGCTCCTCTACAACGGCATAGGTTATGGGACGCCTTCCTTCCTTACTTACTTCTTCATAGTCACAGAAACTTTTTTTTTTTAATGGGTTGATTGAAAGATCGTGACGAGTGACTGATATTTTTTTTCGTTAACGATTTGATAATAAAAAAATTTTTAAAAGAAGTAAAAATCGATCACTCACGACATCGACAGAACAGACGTCATACTGTGGAGTGAGTGTACGTACGTCTGATAACTTACTTTCATATATAATATTATCATCATTATCTGTCTTATCAGCATTCTCAAGGTGATCATAGCTTTCTTTCGTTATCTATATTCTGACGGTTAGATTAATAGTCTGGAGTTATCGGCCAAGGTCAAGGTTGTTTGGTGGTTTTTTTGTGCTTTTTGTTTCATCACTGTTCTTGTCGCCATTTTGCTTCAGTTGGCTTTCACGTTTGTCAGGATTTTGTTCCTCCTCTTCTGGCGAGTCTGTAAAGCAGTGAAAGTGAGCTTTGTCTTTTCATCTATTTGGTCGTTTTTTTAAGTGAAATGTGTCCCCTCACCCCGTTGGGATAGCCCGTCAGTATAAAATAGCTGCTCCACATTCTGCGCTAGAATGTTCCTCTTTGCTATCAC
Organism: Rapana venosa; assembly: GCA_028751875.1. NCBI lineage: Eukaryota > Metazoa > Mollusca > Gastropoda > Neogastropoda > Muricidae > Rapana > Rapana venosa. Next base: position 8,827,777 of record CM054146.1, read on the forward strand.
TCTCTTTGTTTCTTTTCTTCCTGTCTCCTCCTGCCTGTCTATTTTCTGCCTTCGTGGTCCATTCTCCTGCATATTTTTTCACCCAGAAAGAAAAAAGAGAACATTAATTTTGTCTCTCTTATGCCAAAGTCGGATGCGCTGGGCCTGACTTGCGTGTCAAGGGCTTAACGGCAGCGTGACGCATTTTCGCTCATATAACAGACAACAATAGTTGCCTGTCTGAGCGTTCGATGAAGAAGAAGAAGAAGACATCAAATGTGTCATCTCCGATCATGTTTTTGGTAGTGTGGGGTTTTTTTTTAATGGAAAAGTTTATCGCTGACGTGGTATCACCCTTGCTTGTCTTTTATGTTATGTCTTTTTTTGGGGGGGGGGAGGGGGGGGGGGGGGGGGAATTGAAAGTTATCATCTACATTGGATCATTGTTTGGGGTTATTTTTTTATGAGAAATTTATTATTTTACATGGTATCATCCTTTTTTTGTGTGTCTGTTGATGAAAGTTATTTATCTATTATGTAACATGTTGTCATCTGTGTGTGTGTGTGTGTGTGTGGTGTGTTGTGTGTGTGTGTGTGTGTGTGTGTGTGTGTGTGTGTGTGTGTGTGTGTGTGTGTTGATTATACAAGAAAATTACTATCTACACATATTCTATATTTTTGCATATGTGGGAAAATGGGTTTCATATTGATCCCTTTTTTATTTTTTAATCGAACCAAGTTGAAAGTTTCAGCAATTCATCTTCTACAATGATTGTCCTTTGTCGTCGTCCTTCTGTTAGATTATGGACTTTCTCTTTTTTTCTTTTCTTTTTTTTTTTTGGGGGGGGGGGGGGTTGGTTTTGGAAGAGGGGGGAGTCTTTTTTTCTAATTTTCATTTCATTCCAGGGAGGGGGTAGGGGGTGTCAGAATTACAATGCACTGAAAGAGATTTCATTTAGCAACGTTATTTTTGGGCCAAACCCAAGCTATTAGGCATTTCAAAAGCCACTTAATAATTATATATGATAATGAATCGTTGTTGATGAGCGTTCTCTAGCTGATCACTTAATACACCCACTGTATAATCACTCACTCATCACACCTAGAAATTATTTTGAGATGGAAGTAAAAAGGTCAAGGTGTTCCCATAACCTATAAGGTCGTAGCGGAGCGAGGCATCAGAGACCTCAGCTTCTCCAGGGGCCAGCATATTGAGGGCAGCGTCCATCTCCTCTCCCTCGCTGCTTTACCTTCCCTGACCCTAAAGAAGCAGGTACCCATTTACAGCTGGGGATGAAAGTACAAATTCAATTTTTCAAATATTTCCTATCATCCCTTTAAAGAGATATGGAGGATTTTTTCATAATAATATGAGTGAACAAAATTATAACTGAACAACATACACGCACCATGTAACTGGATATTTGAACACATTACTACAGAACCCAAAAATAATTGTCTGTTTTACGCATATCAAACTCTTTGACCAAAGTTTACCTGTTATTTCTGATAGCATCAATCATTTTAACAAACATTGAGTAGAGTCTTCTGATTTGATGAAGGAAAGAGTTGTTCATTTTTCAAAAGTGTTTAGGAAAGAAAATGACATGGGGGACAGCTTTTCAAATTCCTCATCACAGCTTTCTCTAAACTGTATTCCAACTTCTTCAAATTTTTCTGTTTTTTCTTTTGTTGTGTTGTTGTTGTTGTTGTTGCTTCTTCTTCTTACTCCTCCTCCTCCTCCTCCTCTTCTTCTTTTTCTTCTTGTGTGTGCATTTTGTCTTTATTTTGGGAGGAGGATCGTTTTATTTAGGGGGAGGGGTGCTAGGGAGGAGTGTTTTTTCGCGTTCAATTGGTCTTGTTTATTCATTTTCTTTGTTCTTTTTGTGGTCTTTCATTAATCTCTAGATTGATCAATATTTGAATGGCTATTTGAATGATTCATTTCATTGTATCCCACATTAACTTGTCTATCACTTTATTGATTTATTTGTGTTTGTTTCATTCTTTTCCCCATGAGGGCCTGGTGTAAAGAAGCCTATGGCTTATCCATTTACTCTCATTGAGCGCTTTGATTTGTTGCTTTCCAAGATTCAGCGCTATATAAATTCCATACATTATTATTATTATTATTAAAATATTCCAGTTCGAGTTCGAGTTCTTCCTCCTCTTCTTCTTCTTCCTCCTCCTCTTCTTCTTCTTCCTCCTCCTCTTCTTCCTCCTCCTCTTCTTCTTCTTCCTCTTCTTCTTCTTCTTTTTGTTCGTCTTCGTCTTCCTCCTCCTCTTCTTCTTCTTCTTCTTCTTCTCCTCTTCCTCCTTCTTCTTTTTTTTTTCGTTCCTCGGCTAGAGCTCTTGAGCCTCACCAATGGCGAATCGGCGTTGTTATGCCCTGTACTTGTTACGGACGAAGACACTCACCACATAATAAAAGTTCTTCGGATGAGACTATAAACCCAGGTCCCGTGTACGAACGCACGCAGAACATCTTTGCGCACACGTTAAATCCCGTTCCGCTTTTCGAAAGAGTAGGCCATTGTGTGGCGGTGGGAACAGATGACAACATTTTCAAAACTGCATACACACGAGGACTGGATGTGAAGAAAAAAGAAAAAAAGTGCATGAGTGCTTATTCCATTATCCTCGGTATAAAAGAAAAGATAAGTCAAATAATTCTTTCCAAACGAAACCCGATTTGAACTGTGTAGGCTGTGGCACTGAGACACCTACCTACGTTATCCACTGAATTAATAATAATAATAATAATAAATTATTATATTATTATATTATTATTAATGGAATTTATATAGTGTTGAATCTTGTAAAGCAACAAATCAGAGCGCTCAGATGACTTTTTTTTTATCGAGGATAATGGAATAAGCACTCATGTGCTTTGTTTTTTACATCCAGTCCCCGTGTGTATGCGGTTTTATAAATTTTGTCATCTGTTCCCACCAGCACACAATGGCCTACTCTTAAAAAAGCGGAACAGGATTTATTGTGTGCGCAAGATGTTCTGCATGCGTTCGCACACGGGGCCTCGGTTTGTAGTCTCATCCGAAGGACTTTGACATTCAGTTCTGAATTAAGGGGCTTTGGGCCAAAGCCACAGATCACAGAGCCACAATCAAGCGCAGGCCTTCACTGCACTGCAGTCAAAGATTTACGCATTGACATGAGGCATGGGTAACAGTCGGTTGACGTCACTCTGCTGCTTGAGTTTAGCTTCTGATGTTAAAAAAAAAAGTTTTAAAGTGATGTTTGCCTTAAGAACGTTGATTATGTTGTGTTCGTGGTGGGTAGATGAACATAATTATATGCTTTTCTGGTGTGAGGGTGGGGGTGTTGTTTGTTTGTTTGTTGTTGTTGGGTGTGTGTGGTTTTTTTGGGGGGAAGGGGGGGGGGGGGTAGGAGAGAAGAGATGAGTTGGTTTGGTTTGGGGATTTTTTTGTTGTTGTTTTTTTTTGGGGGGGTGTTGTTGTTGTGGGTTGGGGGGGGGGGTGTGGTTGGGGGAGGGGCTTGTTTGAATTTAGTTGATTGGTTGGTTGCTAAATAATTAGTTTGTTTAATAGTTTGTTTAGTCCACCCACATGTTCAGAGTTCAGTATTCTGACATGTATCTGGGTGTGGAGTTCACAGTCCCGCTTATCTCCATTTCACTCTACCGCTAGAAACTGATTGTTGTACTCTTTTAATTTTGCTTTTTACTTTTTCGTTTATTTGTTTGTTTGTTTGTTTGCCAAAATAATGGCAAAAGTCATAGGTCTTACACCTTTTTTTTGTTAGGGTGGGGGAGGGGGTTCTTTTTGTTGTTTTTTCTTTCTTTTTTTTCGGGGGGAGGAGGGGGGTTAGCAGCTTCAAAGCATCTTCAAATTTGTTTAGGAACATACATTTTCGAATTTATGTGCTGTTCACTTAGTAGGCCTCCCCCCCCCCCCCCTCTCTCTCTCCAAAACAAAACAAACAAAACCCATGGTGTGTCTATTCTACTATTCTCGGAAAGCAGTAAAGATACCGATTTTTAAAAACAAAACAAAACTCTCGCATGCTTATGCATGGATAATGTATACGACTCGAAAAGGTTTGTGTGTGTGTGTGTATGTATGTGTTTGTGTGTGTGTGTTTGTGTGTGTGTGTGCATAAATACATACACTCATGGGCAGGTGGATTGTATGTTTCTCCTTGAGTAGGCCTACCACGTGTACACATACAATACAGTGTGCGAGCATGTTCTATCGTGTATAAGTCCCTAAGGTCATTGCATGTCGGCGCCATTCAGCCCAGACACGTGTATATTCCGGAGCCTTCCTACCTGCCTGAGGCTGTTGTCATAGTCCTCAAACCATGCTAGTTGACATCTCTTTCCAGCAACCTGTAGTTGTGATTATAGACAGGCCTTTCAATTCAGTATTGTCCTGTGTATATAGCGGGCCCCGGGCTCTGACGTAAACAAGAAAAACAAACAAACAACCCATGGCGGATAGGCCTACAAGGGAGTGAACTGCGAAGTCAGCTTCCGGGCGACACGAAGTCTGCAGGACAGTGGGGTGGCAAGTTCGGTGTAAAAAAGGTAAAGGTAAAGGAGTCCCATAACCTATAAGGTCGTAGGGGAGCGAGGCGTCAGAGACCTCACTTCTCTAGGGCCAGCATATTGAGGGCGGCGCCCATCTCCTCTCCCTCGCTGCTTTACCTTCCCTGACCCTAAAGAGGGCAGGTACCCATTTACAGCTGGGTGAACTGGGGGAACTGTACTGAAGCCAAGGCGCGCAAACGGTCACCCATCCAACTGGTAACCACGCTCGACGCTGCTTAACTTGGCTGGGGGAAAGCGAGTGCTCCGACCACTGAGCTATCCCGTCCCCGTGTAGGCCTAGTAATTAGTGACTGATAGAGACAGGGTAGAGACAGGGTACCGTGGCTCTGTCTGTGTCCTATACAGGAGTTGACCTGGTAGGGTTCGTGAGTGTGAGTGACATGTTCATGGGGCTGGGTGAATTGACTGACTACACAGGGTTAGCCTAGAGGTAGACAACGTGAGGTGGTGGAATTTTGGTTTGAACTGTTTCTTTAGGGTCTCTTTGTCTATGACTGTCTCCGGTCTCTGTCTGTCTCCTAGACTGTGTCTCTGTCTGTCTGTGTGTGTGTCCGGTGTGTTTTTTCACACTCTCTTGTCTCCAAAGGCTTTGTCTCAGAGACACAGAGAGAGAGAGAGAGGGGGGGAGGGAGAGAGAGAGAGAGAGAGAGAGAGTTTATTAAACATCTCTTCGTCTCTTAACAGTCTGTGTTTATTAGACACGATTTATATATAATCCTATTCCAAATCTAACCCCTGTGTATTTGTGTACATCTGCGTGCGTGCGTGTATGTATATGCATGCGCGCGCACGTGTGTGTGTGCATGCATGTATGCGTGTCTGTGTGCGTGTATGTGCGCACACTTTCACACTGGGATAACTGCTGGACAGCTGTGGCTAGAACAGAAGAGGAGAGGAGGAAGGGAAGGGAGTCACTATCAGTCTTCCAAATCACACAGTCTGTATGTAAACTCTGACTTCAGGCCTTCCCAGACTGACAGATCTCTGTGCCTTGGCTTGTCATTTATAGGCCTATATAGAACATCTTGCGCCCACGTTAAATTCTGTTCCGCTTTTCGTAAGAGTAGGCCATTGTGTGCCAGTGGGAACAGATGACAGAATTTACAAAACCGCATACAAACGTGGACTAGATGTAAAAATATATAAAAAATGAGAGGAAAAAAAAGAAGCACATAAGTGCTTATTCCATTATCCTGGATATAAAAAAGAATAAAATAAAAATAAACTAAAAATATATAGGGCAAAAGTACACACACACACACTCTCTCTCTCTCTCTCTCTCTCTCTCTCATCTCTCTCTCTCTCTCTCTCTCTCTCAGGCGCGCCGCACACACACACACACACACACACACACACACTGATTATGGGCTCTTCTCCGCTATCTGCCAGGCTGCATGCAGTATTGGTTAGTTGGTAGAGAAAGACGGGGCAGTCAGTCCCCGACTCCTGTCTTCAACTGTAGAAGCTCTACAGTTTAGATCAATTTCAGAGTCCTAATACACGGAGTGTGTATCAGGACTCTGAAGGTGAACTCAACTGCAGAGCTCTACAGTTGAAGAGTCTGCCTGTTCTCCGTACTAGCAGAATGCTACCGTGCTAAAGACTTGTGTGTGTGCTGCACACGTGGATTTTACACCAGCTTCGTTGTCTATAGACCGGGATCCATTGTTTGATAGTAAAGCCCTTGTATAGAGATATTCCACGTCAGCAACATCATTAATATCCAGAACAAATGCAGTTAGTTTTGGGAGTGATGTTCCTCTCTCTCTCTTTCACATTATATATAATATATATATATATTATATATATATATATATAATATATATATATATATATAATATATATATATATATATATATATATAATACCCCCACCCCCACCCATCCCTGATGAAGGTGAAAGCCGAAATATTGGGGAACATCTATATATGCTAGTTGTTCTATTTTTACTTTGTGTGATATATATATATATCTATATATATATATGAAGAGAAGAGAGAAGGGAAGACTTTTCACAACATATATATATATATAATATATATATATATATGTGTGTGTGTGTGTGTGGCGGGCGTGTGTGGTTGGTGTGTGTGTGTGTGCTCGCGCGGTCGTTGGTGCGTGTGTGCGACTATAATGTCTGTCCGTCTCTTTATGCCTACGATATCATTATTTCAGCATGAACGTTTTCTATGTGAACATTTGGCAAATAGCCTGCCCTTTCCGTTTACGAAGCAGAAGTACACCCAAGTTTTCAACACATTCATACAAGCATAGGCTAAGTCCCCAGCCTTGAAAAGCCACCCCCACCCCCACCCCCCACCCCCAACCATTTGCTTTTTTTTTTCGTTTTACGTTTTTCTTCTTTCTTACCTTCTGCGTTAGGGTGTGTGTGGGTGTTTTTTTTAATGTCTTGCAGCTTAGTTTAGTGTGTCAGTAGTATGTAGTTTGGTGGGGGGGGGGGGTGGGGGGGGCTGTTGTTGGGGGGTTTTGTTTTTTTTTTCGGAGGGGGGGGGGGGAGGGGAAATCGAAATACTGTTGGAGTGGTCTTAGTTGCATGGTGTAAATGATTTGAGTGCAAGCGCTTCGATTTGTTTGTTTTTACAAGATTCAGCGCTACATAAAGTCCATTTATTATTATTATTTTATTTTATTCTTTGCCTTTCCTTTCAGGCTATAGATGGGAGTGGTTTTTCCTTGAAACCAGTTTTTCTTTTTTCTATAGATCGGCTAATCCACCACCACTTCCCCTACCCCCAACCCCTGCCTCCAACACACACACACACACACACAAACACGGATGGAAAAAAAATCTCATCACAGCTTTTGTCTCCGTTTTCTCGAAACTGTAGCCCTTTACATTGTATGAATGAATCATACAGGAGTGTGTGTGTGTGTGTGTGTATTTTTCTCGAAGCTATAACACTTACATTATATAAATCGCACCGGGTGTGTGTGTGTGTGTGTGTGTGTTTTCTCGAAGCTATAACACTTACATTATAAAAATCGCACAGGTGTGTGTGGGTGTGTGTGTGTGCGCGTGTGAGCGGGAGCTTATGTGTGGGTGGGTGTGTGGGGAGGGGGATGGAGGGTAAAAAGAAAAACCCACTACACGATCAGAAAACGGAATGTTCCAACTCTACATAAACCAGGCTGAAACACTGTGGCATGACACATCCAATGCTACTTAGTTTAGGAGTGTGTGTAAAGCAAAGATTGTGTGGCTTCCATCGGTGACCAGTGCAGAACACACTAGGATATATAAGCCATTGAGTGTTTGAACAGTACACTTGATGATACAGATTGATTCCGCTTTGCAGGAGAATAGTTTAAATACATATCCCTCTGAGTTTGTGTGTGTTTTGTGTTCGTGTTTTGTGCGGGGTTTTTTTAGGGGGCTGGGGTCGTCCTGTAAGTAATATCCTTTTGTGTATAAGCGCTCGTGAGCGCGTGTGTGTATGTTTGAGTGCGTGCACACACACACACACACACACACACACACACACACGTGGATAGACCAATTTTGAACAATTTAAACGAGAGAGAGAGACTGACAGACAGACAGAGACAAACAGAC
>CM054146.1:8838419-8918419 GCA_028751875.1 Rapana venosa
CCTTCCCCCCCCCCCCAACCCCCCCCCCCCCCCCCCCCCCCCTTCCCCACCCCTCTTTCCCCCCAAATCAGACAACTGTTATTTGGTTGGTGGATTGGTTTTAGTTTTGGAGGCCCTGCAAATTTAACCAGCCAATCACTGAACGCAGCTCACTCCGCCTTCAGCTCTATATAAACGGCAGTGGCGGACGTACCGCGGCAGGCGAAGGTAGACGAGCTAGTCTGGTTGGTCGGCACTCGCACAGGAAGGAGTTCAGTTGCTTACATTATTGTTGTTGTCATCAACAGACGTGTGGTGTGGTGGCGTAGTCTAGCCTTGTGTGGTTAAATTATTTAACTGCAGGAAAAGAGGATAGGTTTGGCTTATTATACGTCTGATTTTGAAAGGTAAGTTGAGTTGAGAATTTTTTTTTCCTGTTGTGTGGTTTTGTTAGTTTTTTGTTGTTGGGGTGTTTTTTTTCATGTAGGTTAATTTTAGGGAGGCATTTATTTTCTTGATTTCTTTTGATTTGTATTCTTTATACTTTGTGATCATGTGTGAGCACTTTTTTATTTTGGAAGAACTTAAAGGCATGCTCTCTCTCAGCTCTCTCCTTCTTCTCTTTTGCTGTCTCTTCCCCCTCTCTCCCTTTCTCTCTCTTTCTGCCTCCTCTCTGTCCCCCTCCGCCCTCCCCCCCCCCCCCCTCTCTCCTCTCTCTCTCTCTCTCCTCTTTCTCTCTCTCTATCTATCTATCTATCTATCTATCTTGCTGATATCTCTGAATAATGAAACAACTCTGCATGAAGAAAATGAGATAGACTTTCTTTTGCCACTCTAAGCTTTCAGGGAAACTGGAGACTTCCAAATAAATGCCTTTAAACTATGTGGGTATTCCCATAGCCTAAAAGTTTATGATAGTTTCGTTTGATAAATTTGCTGCTGTGACTGACTTCAACTTGAGTATGTTCGCCCTCTGTCCTAGTCATGTTTATTCATTCAATTTTTTATATATATCATTAATTTATGTATTTATTTATTTATTTACTCATTTATTTATTTATCTAGGCCTATTCTTTTATTTAGATGACAACATAATTAGCACTCATGTAGGTTTGGATTTTTTTTTTTAACATTCAGTCCCGGTGTCCATGTGGTTTTGTCAGTTCTGTCATGTGTTTCCACCGGCATACAATGGCATACTCTTCCGAAAGGTGGGACGGATTTTAGCGTGTGCGCAAGATGTTCCGAGTTCGCACACGGGACCTCGGTTTATAGTCTCATCGGAAGGACTTTTGGGGGGAATAGAGTCCGGCACTGCTAGAGTGGGCACTGGTGTTAACTCTATGGAGAACATTCTCGGTAGTGGCTCGAACCCGGGCCATCCGATCGCGAGAGCAACGCATAATGCTCTAACCACGAGGCTGTCCCGATTGACCCCGTCAAAATATGTGAATAGATACAGGATTTATCATCATCGACTTGGCGTTTAGTTTATGATTTCAAAGTCCACAGCTGATTTCAAAGTCACAGCGTCCGTATGTGAATGCGAGTCACACGCTCATTCTGAGAAAACTCTTTCGTAAGTCGGAAAGCATGGGTGACTGTTGCCAAAGGAAGTCAGCAGTTTATTTTTAGCTGCTTGGGGTACTGTACTGTGTGGGGAATGGGGAAAGGGTTTGTTGCCCTTCCGTTTTGGGAGGTGTCCTAGTTGCCATCACATGTATTGGGGCGATTTAAAATATATAAAAAATTAGGGGAGGGGGTGGATTTGTTTTGTAGTTATTGTTTTGTTTGGGTTGTTTTTGTTGTTTGTGTGTGTGTGTTGTTTTGTTGTTGTTTTTTTGGGGGCAGGGGTTTGTTGTTGGTTTGGGGTTTTTTTGTTTGTTTGTTGTGTTGTTTTTTTGGGGGGGTTGTGGGTTGTTGTTTTTTGTGTTTTTTTTGGGGGGCCGATACGACCCTAAACGGGTTTTTTCACGCAGTTTGAGAAAAAGGTGGGTGGGTTTTTTTAACTGCTTGTGGTGCGTAGCACTTACGGTCTTGGCTACTTGCTCCTGTTATATTAATTATACAAAATTTCTTTGAAAATGACAGTTTTGCCCGTGTTTATTTCGTAGATTTTTTTTGTCTCCGCAGTTAAGTTGGTTTTCCTGCATAGACTTAATAAAGAAGGCAAGAATGTTTCTAATGATTTGTAATTATTAATAGGGAAAATGTCTAAACCGTGTCAGAATTTGATTTAAAGCGTGCCTCTTTGTGTTAGAGACCTCACAGAAGCTAACCGATGTGCCAGTGAGAAACGGGTGACAAAAGTTTAAAAATGACCACATGTACACATGATTAGATGTAAAATTTACTTTAAAAAAAACGAAGCACATGAGTGCTTTTTCCATTATCCTCGAAATAAAAGAATACATAAATATACCCCAAAAAAATGTTTTTAACATAATCACTGGGGGATCAAGCTTATCAGCACATAGGGGTTTTTGTGTTGTTGTTTTGGTTGTTGTTGGGGTTTTTTTTTTTGGGGGGGGGTTTTGGGGGGGTTGTTTGGGGGAAGGGTAAACTTTTATTGCGTTACTTTGTTGAAACACTGCAAAATATTGTAGCCAACGATTTTTTTGGTAAGGTCACGGTAATAAGGCTTACAGGTCAGCAAAAGTACTTTGTTCCTCTATTAAAACACAAATCGACGTTTGCCCTTCTTTTGAGTGTCCCCCCACTCCTCTTTCTTCACGTCGATTCTTCCTCCCCCTCCTCCCTTTCTCCTTCTTCGTCCCTTCCTCCCCTCCCCCCCCCCCCCCCCCCCCCCCCCCCCCCCCATCCCCCCATTTATTTTTTCACAGAGAAGCTGATTCATAGCATCTTCACAGTCTGTGTAGGAGTGAGGAAGAATGCAAGGTGTGACAAAAGCAAGATGTTCGTTCACTGGGCTACCCCCCACCCCCACCCTACCCCCTTCTCGTCCTGAGCTCCTCTCTCTCTCTTCTCTCTCTCAATAAAAGAATTTGTCATTGTCAGTGTCTCTCTGTCTCTGTCTCGGTGTGTGTATGTCTGTCTGTCTGTTTCGGTGTGTGTTGTGTTGTGTTGTGTGCATAGCTCTCCCGAGTACACGCGCACTTGCAGCGTGTACTTGATGTGGTGCGTACCCTTTCTTTCAAATAACACAGCCTGAATCTAAAAAAAAAAAAAAAAAAAACTTTCGTTTCAGGGGTTTTTTGTTTGTTTGATGTTACTTCTTTTATGTGTTAAAGAGATGACGTTAATTGCAAGGTCAGCAACTGTAACAAACCTGGCCAGTGTTGCTCCAGCCGTTACTAATTTTTGTCTGTAGTGAAGGTGTGAAGTAGAGAGAGAGAAGACAGAGACAGACAGAGACAGACAGACAGACAGAAACCGGTTTTATGAAAATAGCTACACTTGCTAATTACACGCTGCTGCGCTTTTCATGTCGCGAAAGTAGGGGACTAGGCGGAAGGGTGTGTGTGTGTGTTGTGTGGTATAAAAATTGGGGGGGGGGGGGGGGGGATAATAAATGGGAACGAAAAATGAAGAGGCCTACCACCACTGATATGTATAAAATCTTGAGTGCTGGACAGACAGCAACTTCTTTGTAAGCAAACAACAAACAGTGAACACCTCTTACGTGAAGAGTAAGCAATGACGTAAGTGAAGAACAAACAATGAGCGCGTGCGTTAACGCCAAGATTTATTTACCCTATCCTCTTCGGGAGTGGAGAGAAATTGCGTGTTGAGTGACTTTTTTCTTCTTTTTTTAAAAATCGTTTTGGACAATGTTGTGTTTTTGTTTGTTTGGTGGGGTTTTTGCTCTCTTTTTTTAGTGGGGGGTAGGGGGAATTTGTTTTGTTGTTTTTTTTATGGAGGGGGGGGGGGGGGGGGGGGGGTTAATGCTCAACAATGACCAGTTGTTTAGATAGGCGACAAACTGTGCCACAAGTGTGGGTGATGGTGTTGCAGTTTAGAGTTTTCTGCACCTGAGAGGAAGGTAATTATGAGAATTGTTTCACCAATAATTGAAAAGTTCAGTAATGATTGAAAAAGTTCAGGTGAACGTGAATTTCAGAACGGTGACAAAACGGTCACACACGCCAAAATCACGCCATAGATGAACGAACCTCGGAGCTAGCTCTAGCTGAAAAAGAAGCCAAACCAAAAAAATGAAATACTTTGAATAATAAATATAATTATGTGTTTTATAAAGCCTCCACACCCAGAGGCGTGATACAGTCCCAAAATCTGAAATCTCCAATCTCCGCTGGGACCTAAATCTAATCACAGCAATAAGAAGGCGGTAATCGATGCGCTGAAAATAACGAACGAACAAACAAGGTGACCAGCAACCCAGAACAATGTCGTGAGGAAAAGGGAGGTCAGAGCTGAGAAGACAATAATAATAAAATATTATCGTCCTTGGTGTGACACTGGCGCCGGCTAGCCCGTCTAATCGTCTAATCGTAGTGCACCTTGCAGGCAGTCAAGAGTGTGTGTGTGTGTGTGTGTGTGCTGTGTGTGTGTGCCCAAGTGTGTGTTTGTGTTTGAAGTTTGGTTTCAACTGGATCTTTGAACTTTGACTGGTAGATAATTATGCTGTCATATTCAAATTATAGTGGGGTGGGTTTTTTTGCGTTTATCGTTGTTATCAATAAAACTGTATTTTGTGTTCATGTTCACAGATCGAGTTCATCTTGACACCTACGCTATAACAGCATCTGCCTTGAAGACGGGGGATCGTTAGGAGCAACCTACTGATCACCATCTATCCGTCTGTCTGTCTGCCCACATCGCAACGGTGATGTCGGGTGGTTGACACCAGCCAGTTGAGAGGGTTAAAAAAAAAAGTGAACGTAGAATACAAGGTGTAACATAGACTTGGAACATCAAAAAAAAGACATACGCAGTCTTCAGAGACTTGAACCTCCCCCCTCCCCCTCCGTAAGGACAGTGAATTTTTCCGGTGTGTGGCCGCCAAGCATCAAGCTGGCCAAACACGCCTTGCCGGTGCACAAGTGTCTTCTCTGTACCCCCTGCCTGGCGTGTAAAACGACGCCTGGTTGGATGCTCTCGCAACACCATCTTCTGGACGTCTCCACTCTTCCCCCTGACGACTTCTTACAGCTGTCCAGTCCTGCTTCTGTGCGGCCCGTGCTCGGCAAGGAAGGTCCGCTCCCAGCTGCTCCACGTCAAGGCCTGCTGGAACCAGAGCCTGCTGGTCAAGCTCCAGCCCTCGGGAGACCAGACCCTGCAGCATTACATCCTCCGCCACTGCAGCACTTGACCTCTGCACCGCTTTCAAGGGTCAAAGAACCACCGAGACTCTTACCGTGAGGGTTTGAAGGACGATAAGAAAGATACTGGACATACACCAGCCATTCTGTGTTTCCAAGAAACAGGAAACTAAAAGACTGTGAAGAGAAAGAACTGGTGTAAAAAAACAAAAACCACCAACCCACCACTGTATATCCGTTATCTGTACAGTAGTCTTGCCCTGCCCAAAAGCATCCAGCAACCATGCCGTCTTGGGGTATCTTGAAGTCCTCCAAAAAGAAGGCGCGCTCTGCCCACAAGGTCCACTTCCAGCTGGCCGACAATCAGGACCAGGCAGGCTTGGACAACCGAAGCCGGTCCAGCTCTGATGCCTCGGACCAGCACGTGCAGGGCCTCGGCCACCACTCGCCCAAACTGGGCAGCCGGGGCCAGCTGGACATCAGCCACACAGACATCGAGGACGAGGAGGAGAGGCAGTGCCTGAAGCATCTGGACAAGCTGGGCCTGACTCTGGAGAACACGTTCAAGGATGTGGAGTCGATAGGTAAGTGCTGGCTGTGCTGCTGTGTGTGTGTGGTGGTGCTGGTGGAGATAAGGGTTGGGATGTTTTGGAGCAAGTGGTGTCTACAAGTTGGTTTCCTTTGGGGTAGATAGGTAGGAAGTGGATTTATAGGCTAGTTCCTTTTGTGGTGTCTTTAAAGATGAATGTAATAAAGTTGGTGATTTTTGCAAGTCTGTATGTTTGTAAAGAAGTTTCGCGTTGTGAAGTCCATACGAAAGTTCTCTTCATCACCTGGCTTGCAAGAGATAAGACAGACCAGTGCAGCATATGGAACACACAGCCTGATTCTGTTTAAGACTTTCACTCCAGTCAGCTTTGTTTTTAACTCTTAAATAGAGTCTACTAATCTATCATTAACTTTTTTATGTCATTGAGTAGGAACATTTCCCTTCTCTCCGAAGTCTTACGTGCAAACCGCATCATTATTCTCCATGAATTTGCTTTTAAAATGTGAAGTATGCAGTGTTGTAGGGAGAGTTTTCTCCTGGAAAAGCTGGATCACCAGCAATGGGTCTTCAGGACTCGCTCTGACCTAAACATTATTCGGGAGTTATTGGCTGGCTTCTGTTTAGTGAGGAACAGTTTTTATTTCTGTGTCACGATTTGAATTGTGCACTCTTAAACATGTCAGCTGGTGTTTATGCTATTTAATTTTTTGGTTTTTAAATTGCTCCCACTGGCTTCGTGAAATGTTTCTAGCCATCCGCTTGGTATAGCTTGAACGTTTGGGCGGTGATTGGTGTTGCCAATCATTAGTTTATTTATAAACTGACATAGTCTCCTTTTTTCAAACTTGTTGCATAAAAGCAAGCATCGTGCAGCACAAAAACGAGCCCACGATGTTTTTTTAAAGCACATCCCGGATTTCCGTTATTTATCCCCCCCCCCCCCCCCCCCCCCCCCCCCCACACACACACACACACACCCCACCCCCGTCCCTCTCTCCAGCCTGCCGTTTTGATTCGACTGTACCAATAGTCCCAGTGGAAATATCCCACATAGGGACTGTAGTCTCAACCAACCATCACATAGGGACTGTAGTCTCAACCAACCATCACCACTCGTATCAGCCAGCCCCGCACACAATCGATGTTCAGTTAACGCTCAAGTGCCCGTTAAAGACGATTGGATCATCAGAAGGGAGTTGCCGCCCCACTGACTAGCTAGGAGGTCCTAGGAGACCGAGGCGGCGTTGCTTTGTTGTACAGGGATAGGAGATGGGAGAGAGGATAGGGTGTGGACAGGGACAATAGAGAGGCTTTTCCCTTGGAGCCCTACAGGTCTGCTGGCAAACCTTTGAACCAGCTGAAATTTGCTTCACTCACTCACTCACTCAGTCCCATGTCCCAAAGGACGTAGGGGGGACCATGAGAGAAGATGCAACAGAGATCTTTTTCCATGCTTCACGATCCTGTGTGGCTAGTAGAAGGTGTTGCAGGGGTTGGGCGGTCCAGTCTTTGATGTTGTCAATCTATTATTTCTTTTGGCGGCCTCTTCTTCTCTTGCCTTCGACTGTTCCTTGCAAGATGGTTTTTGCTAAGGTGTTGTGTCTTGTGGTGTGACCAAACCACATCAGTTTTCTCCTCTTTATGGTGGAGAGCAAAGGTTCTTGGGGGCCCACACGCTTTTTGATTTCTTCTTTCACATAGTTGTTGGTCTTGTGTTCTTTGTCCCTTGCTTGCTTGGACTATAAGACGTTGTAGCCAGCAGAACAAGAATAGTCCAATCAGCTCTATCGGAAATCTCTCTCTCTCTGTCTCTCTGATGTTGATGATGATATTTATGATTTGCATGGTTTGATCTATTGTTTGGTGGTGGGGGTATGGGGGGTTTTCAGTGGTTTGAATTGCTTTTCTTTGTTTGTGTGGTTATTTGCTATTGGGTTTTGTGGTTATCTGTGTGAGTGTGTGTGTGTGTGTGTGTGTGTGTGTGTGTGTTTTATCTAGTTTTTCTTTGCTTCTGGATGTAGAAAAGCCCATGAGTATTTATTCATTATCTTTGACAACTTTGTTTTTTTAAATAGTTTGGCTTGATCTCTCTCTCTCTCTCTCTCTCTCTCTCTCTCTCTCTCTCAGTCTCTCTTCTGCACAGTTTCCTTGACATTGGCCATTTCATGGTAAACAAGTCTACATCATTTCTATTTCCCTAGTTATATAGTAGCCCTCTGCTGCGTTTGCTAAGGTGTGACGTTATATCAGATGGGTGTGGACTGCTCTCTGTGTTCTCTATACACTGGTGTTCAAATTACCGCACCCACCCACTGGTGACACAAGGGGGGGGGGGGGGGGGGGGAATAGTGGCTCCTGGCTTTCTCACCAGTAGGCACCTTTGAACAGGGGTACTTTACCTGCTGACCACTTTAATCAAAATCACACCTTTACATCTTTGGGGACGGAGGAGGGGGGGGGGGGGGGGGGGGGGGGGGGGGGGGTGGGGGGTAGGTGGACGTGGAAAGTCAAGACTGCTGTTAAAGCAATTTTCAAAGAAGTGTTGAAAAGTCTGACACCAGTGTTCTCCCCCCCCCCCCCCCCCCCCCCCCTATCCCAGGACCACTGTTTGACGCCAATTTCAGTAGAAGTGTGTGTGTGTGTGTGTTTCTTCCGCCTGTGCTTTTCGCTGTTAGATCTATAAGGTTAAAATCAGAAGTGTTGAAAATCAGGATCATTGCACTCTCTCTCTCTCTCTCTCTCTCTCTCTCCAAATAAATTTTAGACTATTGCTTGAGAAAAGAAAAAGAAAAAAAAAAGCTTCATTTTTTGGTGTAATGTGAACTGTTTTGTCGAACAGACACCTATGTGAGGAAACTGCAGCACGACTTCAACCACGAGATCATCCCAGAGAAGCGGTTCATGTCCTGCATCTGCTCCGCCAAGATTGCACGTGCCGCCTGCTGCAAGAAACAGATCGAAGTCTGGCAGAAACTGCAGCACGACATTCAGGTGAGAGCACTGGCGGTGTCAAGGTAAAGGTGTCCCATAACCTATAAGGTCGTCGGGGAGCGAGGCGTCAGAGACCTCCCTTCTCTAAGGGGCCAGCATATTGAGGGCGGCGCCCATCTCCTCTTCCTCGCTGCATGCTTTACCTTCCCTGACCCTACAGAGGGCAGGTACCCATTTACAGCTGGGTGAACTGGGGGACTGTACTGAAGCCAAGGCGTGCAAACGGTCACCCATCCAACTGGTAACCACGCTCGAGGCTGGGGGAAAGCGAGTGCTCCGACCACTGAGCTGTCCCATCTCCGCTGGGGGTGTAGTGTGGTGGTAATAATTTATTGGCTGAGAAAGTCAATGAATAAAAAAAAAATATGTTGTACCCTTGAGCGATGTGCGTTGATGAGTAAGCTGTGCTTGTGACGTGTAAACTGTGTTGTGTGGTGTCCTGGTACAAAAATCGAAGTGTTGATTCTGGTACACACTATTGGGAAAAACAATCTGAATCTATTTGAAAAGTAACGGTGAAGTGTAGTCGCTCTTAAAGGTGCGCTAAAGGCATGTTGGTGATTCTGTATGGAATCTGTTGATCATCTCATCTGAAAGAGTAGAAAAAGAACTATAATCAGCACTTCTGGTCTCAGGTACAAGAAGAGAGGATGAAAGTATGACTTAGAACAGGATTCGAACTACAAGCTGTCTACCTTTTGTAGATAGCTGTGTAACCACTAGACCATCAAAATACGCTCATCTCATGCCCCCCAAAAAGTTCAAAAGAGACCTTTTGAATAAAAAGAAAGCAAAAACGACAAGGTTTGCCTTACAACAAGGAACAAAGCCAGTTCGTTAAATCCTTTCAGTCCTTTGGCAAAGACACAAGGCTTCCCATCCAGTGTGCAACAGCATTTAACAGAATGAAATTTGCATATAGCTCCCTGCTTTAATCAGGTAATGTCAAGTTTGGTCGGCGTAACTTGGGTACACATTGGCAGGGCTGTTGACCGTCAACACATGGCGTTTCACTTTCAAACGCCTTGGCAAATGTATGGTCTTTCAAGGCTAGTGGGGGGGAGGGGGGGGGGGGGGGGGGGGCAAGAGAGAGAGAGAAAAGTGGTTAAAGGCAAGTCAAAGCTCATATTGTACTTAGTTTTGGTGGTATGAAAATTAAACTCTTGTCATGGGGCACAAATTTAAAACAAAAACAGAAATAAAAATTTGTGTTCTCCCAAAGAGAAAGATGATTTGAGTTGCTGGGGGATGGATGTTTCTTGCTAAAGAGGTGCATCTGCTTAGGTAGCTCCTTCAGTACAGCCATTATGAATTATTACTGATTCAGCAAATCTTGAGTGTGTGTGTGTGTGTGTGTGTGTGTGTGTGTGTGTGTGTGTAGGTGTGTTTGCATGCATGCACACGCATTATGCATATAATGATTATAAGTCTGTGTATGTCTGCACGCATTAGCATGTATTTAGTTATCTATTCTTTTATATCGAGGATAATGGAATAAGCACTCGTGTGCTTTTTTACATCAAGTCCCCGTGTGTACGCGGTTTTGTAAATTTTGTCATCTGCTTCCACCGGCACACAATGGCCTACTCTTCCGAAGAGCGGAACAACAGGATTTAACGTGTGCGCAAGATGTTCTGCACGCGTTCGAACACGGTGCCTCGGTTTATAGTCTCATCCGAACTAAAAAGCATTTAGAAAGAAAATCAAGTACCGGTAATTATAGTCAGTATTGTGGGACATGAAATACTCGAGGTACTGATCTCGTTCTTCATCACAGGAGTCCTGCTGCCACCACCATCACCACCACCACCACCACCACCAGCACGGCAGCCAGCAAGAGCCTGGCGGCCGAGGCAGCAACGACAGCCTGACGGAGCCCCCGGACCACCTCGCCTCCGACAGCGACACCTCCAGCATCAGCACCATCAGCAGCCAGGACTCCAGCAGCGAGGCCGAGGTCATCGTCAGCCACCTCCAGAAGATGGTCTTCTTCGACATTATCCGACAGCGCCTGGATCCTTCCGCCAACTTCAGGACTTTTGTGAACCACTGGATTTTGAACGGTCTCCACGCCTACAATGGGAACACTGTGCCATCCGGGCACTCGCGAACCCATGACGTACAATCATAGCATACTGCTCATTTGTAGACCACCTTATTTTTGGGTTTTTTTTATTTTGAACTGTGTGTGTGCTCACAATCCATTTTTTGTGGAAATGTTGTTTTGTTACCATTTTTCTCAAATAGTTTTTTTGTAGCAAACTCGTTTTGTTTCAAAGTCGGCTATGAAGACTTCATTTTGTTACAATCTTTTATCGTTTTTTATAATAACAAACTCATTTGCTTTTCAAGCTGTCTATCGGTTGGTTTGTTTCTTTCTTTTAATGTGACGCGTTTTGTTTTTTAAAAAAATCATGTACGTTTTGAAAGTGGTGTATTGCAGTGTGTGACTGGCTAGATGTGATGGCCAATGAATGAAATGCAGTTTCAGCAAAAATCATGTGTATACTGCTGGAAAGCCACACAAGAAACTGAGATTTCATGTTTTGCGTTCCTCTGACAATCTTTGACATTATTTTTGTTTTGTTTTGTGAGCATGTCTGAAGATTTATATTTTTTCTAAAAAGGGGGAGGGGGAAAGCTGCAGGTTTTTAACATTTTCTTACCACAAATGGTGAGATTTTATGTGTGTGACCATTTTTGCCCACCTTAAGGTAGCCACATTCAGGCTTAGATGTCTAAACACGACACCAGTGTGTAAGCGTTGTTTTAAATTTAGTCATCGATTCCTGCCAGCTCGCAATGGTCTACTCTTCTGAAGAGTGGAATGGGTTTTAATGGGTTGACACCCAAAAAATGATCTGCATGTGTTCGCACTGAGGACCTCAGTTTATAATCATAGCCTCGTCTGAAAGACTGTCAGGGGAGTGGAGTGGGTTCTAATGTTAACTCCAGGGGGAAACTCCCCTCAAATGGATGGAGCTCAGTCCCGGGCTGTCAGATCACAAGTGCAGCACTATAACCGTAAAGGCTATCCTAACCCCCAGCTGCAGTTTAAAAAACGGGTATAAATCATTCAGACAAAAGAAATCCCTCTTTTGTACATAGGGATTAAAATTTCTTTGTTTAAAAAGTGTCTCGTGGTTGTGAAAGGCTTTTTTTCTGTCTTGTACATTTTGAAATTGGACATTATTGAAAGAAATTGAATCGGTGACCAGAGAGCAGTTTTTACAATTCAAGATTTTGAGATGGTTGACATATTCAGATAGGATAATATAAAAAAAATGTCTTCTTTGCAATTTCTAGCAGACAGTTAACAGATCTAAGCTCCATGATGTGAAAATCTTATTTCAGAAAGGGTTCTATCTCAACTTTTAAAAAAAATATATAATAATGGCTTATTCTTCAACATTAAATTTAACAAGCACCACTTTTTGATTCGGCATGAACAAATGACCAAAAAAATGAACTGCCAGCCTGAAGTTTTATTTGACAACTTTACACATAAATTTTACATGACATGCTTGAAATAAGAAGAGGAGTACTGCTTTTAAGTGCATTTTATTCATGTAAGTTTTAGATTGGTTTTTGAATCAATTTTATCGTTCACATGTTTTAGCCAGCCTCAAGTATTATTTAGAAACTTTACACGTAAACCTTACATAACATGATTGAAATACGAAGAGAAGTCACGCTTTTAAGTGCATTTTATTCATGTAAGTTTTAGATTGGTTTTTAAATCAATATAAGGTAGAATAAAGCTTTTTTAGTGTATACAGGATAACGATTATTCCATCTTCTTTCTCTGATGGGTAATCCAGGGTCATCATGTAGATTTTTTCTGACTTCTCTGTCGGTTGATGCACGCACAAGCTAAAGAATCGTTTGCCTCCTTCAGCTGGAGGTGGAAGATGATATTCAGCGCAAGACTGTCCCGGTGCCAGAACTGGGTATGTGAGAAGAAGGTGAACTGTAAAAGGTTGGTTCATAGCACAATTTGTGTTGTGGTCCGTTTTAGCGTTTGGGTGGGGGTGGTAGGGTTCTTTCTTTATTTTTGAGATTACCAACTCTGAAGCATTGACCTTTTTGTTTGGTTGGTTGGTTAGGGGTGTTTTTTTTAAGGGGAAGGTGACAACTTAGTTTGAATCATATAGTAATAGTTTAAGTTGTCAATGTTTTTTGGGGGTTTTTTAAATGTTAGTGATCTTACTTTGTGTGTGAATTTTTTTGTACTCCTATGGTCACTTCCACCCCATGCAGGGTTGTTTTGGGGTTGTTGTTTGTTGTTGGGGGGGGGGGGGGGGGGGGGGGGGGGGGGGGGGGGGGGGGGGGGGGTTTGGGGGGGATGTATGTTTTTTGGGTTTTGGTTTTTGTTGTTGTTTTTTGGGGGGGTGCATTTTTTTTCTTCTTTTCTTGTCTTTTTTAGTCCAAGGTTGAATGTGCATAAGAGAGAGAGAGAGTGTCGGACTACACTAAACAAGATCAAAGAGTGAAAAGGATGTAGAAAAGCACTATGGTCACAGACAGCACAAAATTAATGTCCATTGCATAATTTAGAAAATGCCTCCACCGCCTCCCCCCCCCCCCCCCCCCCACACACACACACACACTGTACTCCTGCTAGAGAAAAGGATCCCCAGCTACAAACATTACCTTAACTGACTAATACTAATGTCGGGAAGCATTCTTTTCAGGCTCAATTCTAATGGCGTGGTTTCGCAGCTTTGTGTTTTCGGTTTGGACAAATACTTTTTGAGGATCCGAATTCCCAGCAGTTATATATCAAACACTTTTTTTTGGTTTGGTCACTGCTGTTTGAAGTTATATGCAATTATCATTTGACATATATGTACGTCAGTGTGGCTCCCTGCCACCCTTTTGCTGTGTGATACAAAATGGACAATCCTTTCAGTTTGAGATTAGTTTGATTTCGTTTTTCGATGGACATGTTCCGTTATATGAACAAGTCTCTGTACTGACCGATTGTGAAGCTTTGCTCAAGGTAGGGTATCTTACCAATAGCTTGAAACGGTCAAGCAGCTAGTTGGTTGGTTGCGGTTACAGTCTGCTTTAGCTAAACTCAAACCTGGGAGGTATTGTATGGAAGCAAAAAAGAGAGGTATGTGCACAAGTACAAAATGTGGTTTTTAAGAAGGGTGTGACCATTTTCTTACAATGCCATGTTCATAAGTTTCACACCATGATCGGTTCTTTGTTCACTCTTCTTCCTAGTTGCAGAAAACAACACTGCCTGCAATATACCTGTGAAACTTTTCCTGCAATATACCTGTGAAACTTTTCCATGAAAAAAATAAAACAAAAACTAGATCATTATCACCGTGATTTTAAAAAAATTGTATCAAAGGTGGAATGAATGAATGAATGAGTGATGGCATGCTTCGATTTACTTTGTGAGTGCGGAACCATTCGGAAGTATGACGATTTCGTGGGTTTTACAGAAATTATACATACTTTGATTGTGTAATTGGTGTCTGCAGACTGCTGTGTCTCCATCACCAGTTTGTCGTCTAATTGTACTCGAAAACATGAACCCTTATTTTGGGGCGTTTTACCTGTCAAACTATAAAAACAAAACAAAACAAGAATCCCATTGCTTCATGTGGAGTGATACAGGCAGCATTATTTGTGATCCATGAATATGTACACATAGATAGATATAGCTGTCGTTAGTATGTTGATGCTGTGCATAATATTAATTGATACAGAATGCCACTGCGTGAGCGTTCGTCCCATATTAACCAGTCTAGTAGTAGGATTATGAAGGGCTTAGTACATGATTTTTAAATCGATGTTGGTTCTAAGTAACCCTCCCCTGGTGAATACAGAGGGGACGAATAGCTCAATGGTCAGAGAACTGCCCTCCAAAAACTAAGGTTCAGCAGTGTGGTTCCCTCTTGGATGGGTGACCATTTGCGCGCCTTGGCTTCAGTACAATCCCCCAGTCCACCCAGCTGTGAATGGGGACCTGCCCATTGAAGGGACAGGGAAGGTGAAACAGTGAGGACATGGCATGCAAATCCAACATAACTCGGTCAAGGGTCTGGTGGTAAAATCGGCACTCCTTCCCTCTTACCAAGTCCAAGTGTGGTCAGTTCCTGCTATGATTGGCACCAGCTGGCCCCAGTTGGGCTGGGATGGAATGGAATGGAGAGCCACTGAGAGCAGCTGAAAGTGAGAGAAACTGACAGCTGTGAGGGAGAGGATATGGAATGGGGACTGGACAGAAATTCTGATTTTGTTTTAATTGATCTCTTAATATAGGGTAAAAAAAAAAAAAATTGAGGAATGGAAGCTGCTAAAAAATTTTTAAAAAACCAAAAATCCCAGTTTACAGCCAGTGTATAATGATTGACATTTGATATTTTTTTCCATTTTGGTTTTCAATCGATTATATGTACCATGTGCCCGATTTGTTTAATCCGGTGTGATTATACTGCCAACTTTTTCAGCAGTTTTTTTATTGTGAATTTTCTTATATCTGTGTGTGCGAGTGCATGTGTGTGTGAGCATGCTTGCATGCGTGTGTGTGAGTGTGTGTTGTGTGTGCATGTGTGTGTAATGTGATTGCTGTAAAATAAAAGATATGATTTCGAATGATGAACCTATCTTGCCTTTTTTTTATATGTATATAACAGAGAACGTGTGTGTGTGTGTAATCTGATTGCTTAAAAATCTAAGATATGATTTAAAACAATGAACCTATCTTGCCATATATATATATATAAAATCAAATATTACATGAAATTCTTCACACAAATTAAGTTAGCTTGACAGCCCAGGTTGGAGCCACCCCCAAGATGCCTGTTCAAGGAGATATTTTCTCTGGAGTCAACGTCAGTACTTACTCCCCCCCCCCCCCCCCCCAAAAGTCCTTCCGATGAGACTATAAACCAAAGCCCCATGTAGGAACGCATGCAGAACATCTTGCACACGCATTAAGATCCAGTCTGCCATTCAGAAGAGCAGGCCATTGTGTGCCGGTAAAACCAGTTGACAAAAATAAAACTTCATGCACGCTGGTGTAGTCTTTAGACACCATCCCTGTTGACAAAATGTGGCTACCTTCACGGAGGGCAAAAACCAGTCGCATTCGCAAACATCTCGCCACTGGTGAACCTCAGAGCTCTAGTAGCCAAGGAACAAAACAAAACAACCACCAACTAACTACCAACAACAAAACTTCAAGCATACCCACTAAATGACTGAAACAGGACGCCAACTGATAAAAGGGAGCCCAGTCATGGACTTTTTTTCTTTTTCTCTTTTGACAGGTCATCAAAGTCTTGCGTCAAAAGAGCAGCCGAAATATAACAAAAAAAGTATTTTTTTTAAAATAGGAAAGAAAAAAAGCGACCCCCCCCCCCCTACAGCTAGATAAAGAGTAAGCAGTGTTAAATTGATAACCTCTGTAATCGGTTATGAAATCGGTTATGAATGAGGAGGCACAGTTTTGTACCTTTACAGATACATACAGGTGTTATCTACTGGGGTTACGTAGGCAGACGAGTGCTGACTCGCTCCTTACATGCTCCAGACCTACTTTTGTCTTTTCAGTTTTCTTTACAGCTCAAACATTTCATTTAAAGAGAACACACAAAAATATTTAAAATCCCACCTAAACTGCTTGACAAAATATGTATATGAAACAGTGTGGATCATTTTGTGTCCGGACACTTTTTTCCAACCACACAATTACTCACTCTTAAACAAATGTGTTAGCTATATATTCCATCCCACATTCAAAGCAAGTTGTACTCTCAGAGTATACCACAAAACAAAGCGATCGCAAGTCCTACAATCACACACACACAATAAACAAAACAAAAAAGTTACTGATTTTTCTCACAAAACGCTATCTTTCCTTTTTGTCTGAAGGCGAGTCACTGTCATCACGTTTCCTTCTTCAGACTTTTTCTGCTGCCCTTTTGGCCCGATTCCCAGCTTGGGGTACACATTTTCACGGAGGTTATCCAAAGCTTCGGCATACTCGCCGGGAACGTTTGCCAAGGGGTCTTCGGTGAAGCCGTGCTTCATTTCAAACAGCTTGCCCCCTCCTCTCTCCAGCCGCGCTCTGATCTCAAGGTCGTCGTCACCGTCAAGGGACATGTAGGTCGGGGGGATCAAGCCGGCCGCCACCATGCGTCTCTCTGCGTTCAGGAAGTTGAAGGTGGAGCAGGCCTGGTCCTGTGGACAAAACAGACGCACGGCATTATCTACAGTCAGCAGTCAATCAACGCCCGGAGTAGAGGAAGCTGGTTGCAAAATGTTCAGTGGTTCTCCAATGGTCTCCCCAAAAGTCCTTCAGATGAGACTATAAACCAAGGCCCTGTGTGCGAACGCATGGAAAACATCTTGCGCACGTTAAATCCTGTGTAAAAGAATAAAATAAAATATAAAATGAAAATACTAGACAACAGGATAGGTGAAGGTGAATGTGATGTACATGGAAAGTAATCAACTCTATTGTGCCTGGAGCTGTCGTAGATGAAGGGAATTAAGGCACAGGCAGGTCTGCGCTTCAAGCTGACCTGGGAGATCAGAAAAAATCCTCACCCTCAATTCACCAGGTGCTGGTGAGATTCGAACCCCCAACTTCATGGACCCACAGGATTGAAGTGTTATGATCTCAACCACTTGCTACAGTATCCGTCTTACTGGTTTTTGTATGGGTTGAGGGGTTTTTTCCCCCTGTTAAAAAAGTATGTTCTTTCGAGCCAGAAGGCCCATAGAGCCGGAGCTTATCCCGGTTTCTGTAGCGTTAAGCGAACTGATGGTTTTTCACCACCCCTGTGACAGGACGCTAGTCTGTCGCCAGATACTTCCCCAGCAGAGCTGGTACCCACTTGTACACCTGGGTGGAGTGAGGAAAATAGGAGTAAAGTGTCTTTCCCAAGGACACAACACCGAGCGAGCGGGGATCGAACCGCGACCTCTGGATCACGAGTTGACCGCCTAAACCACTCGACCATGGTGCCTCCTTTTCCTCCTGTTGCTTAGACCAAAAAACTACAAAAGCAAACCAAGATCATTAACTGCAATAATCACACCAAAAAATAACAATCATACTACCAAAACTGATAAATGAATTCAATATCAATCATGACAACAAAAGTAATAAATGAATGATCCACCATCTCAAGAGTAGAATCAACTGGTATTAGAAAGACAGACAGACAGACAGACAAGCAGGCAGGCAGACAAGACAGATTAAAAAAAAAAAAAAATTTTAAGGCAGGAGTATTTCCTTGTTTTTCTGCATACACACGCTTTCAAAGCTAGAGAGCACGCCCAATCTACGCACATAAATTTATTCACAATTGTGGGAGCGAATTTTAATGGACAGGCAACCGGACAATTAAAGGAGGAGGAGGAGGAGGAAAAGATGGGAGAAAGGAGGAACAAGGAAAAACTCACTCCACCAGTCGTACCCCTCCATTTTGTTTCCTGCACTTAACAGCTACCCCACATCCTTCTCAGACCACAGTAATCAGCATATCTGCATTAATCATTCATATATATATATATATATATATATATTATTATAGAAGATATATAGATACACATGCAAACCCCCACCAATTAAGCTCGTTCGATGTAGGTTACTATTGAGTGGTTACGTTGCGCGCCTGGTTTAGGGCAGTTTGCCGCAATTCACCCCTTAAAATGGTAAACCTCTTGGTCAAAGTACACTGATGTATGAGATGGCGCCCTCAATATGCTGCCTAGAGATGTGAGTTCATGCTCGGCCCTTGTACTGTCTTTAAGTAGGATACTTACCTATATGTTAATGATAAACAGCAAGCTTCCTTGACCTTTCTCTTTGTAGTTGCTTCAGCTGCTATATTACCATCGCGTGGTGGCTATGGAAAAGAACCCCCTAAAAGCAACTTGGTAAAAGAGGTCTAATTTTAAGGCATGGACTGCTCAGGTATATCACGGCAGCCATTTGTAACCTTTTTTTTATTAAAAGACACACCATCAATCTAAAAAACATCACCACACTGCAAGTTTCCCCACTTCAGCTGCTCCACTGCTATCCATTCCATCCACACCCACGATGCTAAATGAAGCAGAACTACCAAACAGACTTAAGAAAAGAAGGGGTTGCACAATTAGCACTGGGCTCTGGACAAGAGTTTCCAGGCAATTCATCTGACACCTTTTTTTTTTTTAAAAGACCACCAACAACAACAACTACACACACACACATAAACACACACACAAACACACACAACACAACACACACACACACATAACACACACACAAAACACACACAAACACACACACACACAAACACACACACAAACACAACACAAACACATACACACACAAAACACACAACACAAACACACATTCACAGACACGCAGTACATTACAAAGAAACAAAAGAAAAGAACTTAGGTTAAACAACAAAACAACTCTCTCTCTCTCTCTCTCTCTCTCCTCTCATCTCTCTCTCTCTATCTCTCTATCTCTCTCAGGTACTCACTGTAGGCAGAATTTCCACATTGATTTTGTGTGCGCGCAAAAACTTGATGATGTCTTTGTCGTACTTCACCGCATGATCCCCCACACCAAGGACCAGGATATCTGCAACAGACATCAGATGTACATCCAAAGTAAGTGCTCTACTGTTTTTCTTTTCCTGACAGCTAATCACTACAAGATCAAAACTCATGTTTGCCTATAACTTCAAAGTATTGTTTAAGAAGAAAGGTGTCAGGACAGTTTAGACGTTCCGCCAAAAGCCTTCTTATGACACTTTTAAATCCAGTCTCAAGACATATATTTATTTCAAACCTAGGATTTTCCTCTCCTGCTTCATCTCATAGTTTCTCCCTGCCTTCAACAGCCAAGATTCTATCGCCCTTTGTGTGTGTGTGTGTGTGTGTGTGTGTGTGTGGTGTGTGTGTGTGTGTGTGTGTGGTGGTGTGTGTGTGCATGCGTGCACATTTGGACTCGGTGGAACTATTAATTGTTACTGGTTGTATGACTGTGTAAGAATGAGTTGAGTGCAAGCGCTTTGATTTGTCTCTGCAAGATATAGCGCTATATAAATTCCACTTATTCTTATTGTTATTATTATTCACCTACCTAACAAGTAAACTGTGAGGTTCTGGGTTCAATTCCCAGTCTTGCCCTTTCTAACCAGTCTGACAGGAAAATCAAACTGAATGTCAAGTCCTTTGGAGGAGACTTTAAACCAGTCGGACCCGTGTGCTTACAGTCTTGTGCATGTCCAAAAGAACTCATGGCAGCTGAAAATCAGAAAGTGCTGAGAGGTTCTTCCCAACTGTCCTGGCTGGTAAAATCGGTAGGTTCAATTCCCAAGTCAAAATGGTGGGCAAAAAATGGTCACAGACACAAAAATCTCACTATCGGTGGTGAACCTTGGAGCTCAAGCCAAGGAAAACAACAACAAAAAGGAAAAAAAGGGGTTGTTTTATACTGCCCTTTACTGCTTTGTATAACATTATATAGTATATTGCATGGTACTTACTGTATTTACTGTACTGCATCACATTGTGTTGTATTGAATGGTATATACAGTATGGTATTGTGATGTACCATGTTGTACTGGACTGTACTCTATTACATATATCAATAACAGTTTAGTGAAAATGAAAGTTTAAGTAAGCAAGAGTCAACAAGTCGACCAGACAGCTGATCTGAATGACGGTATAATTCTCCATTTTTCTTAGTTATAACCCCCCCAAAAAATGTTTGGCTTCACTCCCCTGAGTCTTTCGGGTAAGCACATTTCGACTGATTGAAACCAAGTGAAAAGGACCTCCAAATTCTACTGGAAAGGTTTTGTTGTCTTTGGTGGTGGTGGTGGTGGTTTTTGTAGGGGGGTTGTGTCGTTGTAGAGTTTTTTTCCTTTCAAGATTACAATCTTAAAAAGTAAAAAAGGTTAGGTTTTTTTAAAATGTGAGCAACAGTTTTGCTTAGGTTTTTTTTTGGTAAACTGCATACACAAAACCTTACAATCGGTGAACCTTGGAGGTCTAGGCAAGGAACAAACCAAAGCACACAAAAAAGCCCTGGCTAACACCAGGTCTAAAGGAGAAATCTGACCATGCCAATATTCTCCACATAACAGCAATACATGTCTTACCAATTGTTTTGTTTCTGTTCCTCAGCTAGAGCTCCGAGGTTCATCACCCATGGTACAATTTTTGTGTATGCAGCCATTTTTCTGCCCCTACCATTTAGGTAGCCACATTCTGACTTCAGGGATGGTGTCTAAACACGACACCTGTGTGCATGCATTTTTTTTCTCTTGTAATTTTGTCATCCCTTCATACCAGCACACAATGGCCTACTTCTGAAAGGTGAAACTGGTTTTTAACGTGTATGCAAGACGTTCTGCGTGCATTCACAAACAGGGTATCAGTTTATATAGTCTCATCCATTCAGTTTGATTATTTCATCAACAAACTGGGAAGAAAGGGCAAGGAAAGGAATCGGACCCAGAACCTCACAGTTAACTTGTTGGGCAGGCAAACATCTTGGACCATCCTGCCTCTTTCTTTCTTGTGCCTTACCTAGTTTGGGCTCCAATACTGAGAAGAGGGAGAGGGACTCTTCACTCAGCTCCTGGACACCTGCAATCTGCAATCAATGTCATATTTCTTACATCAGTCACAATTTGAACAGCACATTTCTCTGAAGTGTAACAGAGTGGACATATCCGATGCCCCATCTCTACACAAACCTCGGGTATAAGGTACAGTCTCACAGTTAGGATGTGGCCTCTATAAAGAGGCTGCATAAATAATACATTTCACCATGTAGGTGAAGTGCATGCAACAGTCGGCATTCAACTACCAGCCAAGGAAACAGAGCGCTGCACAATTTGCAGGTGTGTCCCAAAGTAGTAACACATCGCCCTGATCGCATGGGGGGTAATCTAATTACCGCACCATCACAGAAGGATACCATGAGACTGAACCAAAATTGAAATTTAAACAAACTGAATGAATGTTGTTCATGATGATAAAAACAAGAACTTTTATCTTTCACAGACTAAAAAGTACTAACATTCTTGAAGGGATATTACCTTCTTCTCTTCTCAGCATTCCCTTACCAGGTGGGATGCATAGTGCCTCATCTTCTCCTGTGCTTGTGTACCTCTGCAGAAGGTCTGCCCACAGGCCTCAGCTGACACATTCCAACTTCACAGCAGCTCACATATTTTGTATAGGTTGCATGCTGGGTTGTGTTTGTGTTTGTGTTTCCATAGCCCACCAAACGCTGACATGAATTACAGGATCTTTTCAGTGCATATTTGATCTTCTGCAATGTTTATACACAATACATGTGCTGGGAATTAAGGCTCTGGCATGTCTGCACTTAAACACCATCCCTATGTTAACCCTCTTGTCCCCGATCCGGCCGCAGCCGACAGTAATGGTGGCTGCCGCTAGATTCCAATACGACTGCAGCCGACAGTTGGTGCTGCCCACGTGGGCAGTACTTTTCCATCACACACAGACCTCGTGGTTTTCACACTATGTGTCTGAAAATTGGTGGGGCCATGCAGGGAGGGTGTCAGAGGATGCTAGTGATAAATTTAGACCACTAACGTGCGTGTAGTGGGGAGGGAAGGAAGAAATAACAGCCAGCAACCGGAACGTTTTCAATGGTGCAGCGTGGCGAAAAAAATGGCGTTTTCTTTCGTAGCAGACGATTCATCTGATTCGCGAGACGATAAATTGAATGTTATTGTCTTGGAAGTAGAAACATTTGAACGAGAATTGTTAAGTGAGTCCGATATTAAACGATTAGGAGGAAGAGGAGGAAGGAAATGCTGCAGTTAGGGAGAAGAGTGAGCCAGAAAATAACGTGCTACAGGGCACATTCCTGACCTGTGCTACACACACGGACTGTGGAGAAATTTGACCTCCCGGCCGGTCCGCGGCATAGATGCCTGAAAGTGTGATGCTTTTGACTGTTTTCTCATTATTACCACACTTTTGCTTTGAAACTGGAATGGCAGAAACGAACAGATATGCTGATAATGAAAATAGCAAGAAGGAAAAGAAAATAGGTCTCCGGTCTGCCAAGGTTCGACAGGTGAGAGCAATGGGTACACCCCCCCCCCCCCCCCCCACACACACACACATCCATAATTTTTGCTTTTAGTGATGTGATGTGACCCTGTGCCACCACTTCGACTACTTTAGAGACTACCAACATTAAAATTTTGTAGGGTTACAGAAGTTCTGTGTTGTTTCGAATTTGTCACACCTGTGCTGTGACAATGGTGACAGTGTGACAGTCATGTACAATAATACACTTCTGTACACTTAACAAACATGTGGTAGCACACGCAGATATGAACTGCAGTATAAAGGTCACATGTTGATTGAATATGACTTGTTTTCGAAAGAAAAAATAGTTAAACAAAACTTCTGTCTCCTCGAGACATACCATAAAACAACAGGTGTTATGGGGACATTGTGTGACACATCCTTGAAGTACTATTGCACATAACTATTGGTAAACACATCAGCTGGGTATCACTTCTTCAAAATGCAAGTACAAAGACATGCCTAGCTTGCGACAAAATTTCAGCTTGATAACTTATCATGCACACACACAATTGTCTTAGGAGTAAAGTAAGTCAGATGGAGGTAGAAAACCTTCAAAGAATTCAAAATCTACAGGTAGTTTAGCTCTGTAGAATCCAACAACAAGAGGGTTAAGGGAGAGAACCTGTCTTTCCCAGCACATGTGCACTAAGCACATTAGTATGCTACAGTAACCCAGTAGTGGGTGATAGGTAGGGAAGGGCTGGTGTTAGTGGGTTACCCATAGGGAAAAGGTCAATTCAAGTTGACCTGGGAGATCATAAAAATCCCACCTTTAATTCATTGGATGCTATTGCCAAGATTTGAACCCACGACTTCACAGACTCTTGAAACTGAAGTCAAATGGTCTTAACAGCTCAGCTATAGAAACTCAACTCAACTGTCTCCATCGCTGCTGTTCTCAGTGATGTCGTCAATGTAGGATGTTGGTGGTCTGCTTCTTTTCCTTCTGTCCTCTATCTTACCTTGGAGAACTGCCGTCATCAGATTTGAGTGAGTGTTTCTGTTTGCATGACCAACGTATCTCAGTCTCTGCTTAACAATTCCAGCCAACGTTTGTGTGTGCACTGAGAGGTCATCAACAATGCTTGTATCTGTTCTGCTGTCTGATCATCTGACTCTAACAAGTCGCTTGTAGAACCACATTTCGGCTGTGTTTATTTCACGTCTCTTTCCAATTTCGGTAGCATCCAGGCTTCTGACCCATACAGCAATACAGGTTAGATTAGTGTTTTGACAATTCTAATTTTGAGATAATAATGTATGCCTCTGTTGATCAGTGTTTTGACAATTCTAATTTTGAGATATTTATGTAAGCCTCTGATGATCAGTGTTTTCACAATTCTAATTTTGAGATATTTATGTATGCCTTTGTCTTTCCAAATGTTGTTTAACTGATTATTTTTTTCTTGGTCATACCAATTCTAGCCTTGACA
Organism: Rapana venosa; assembly: GCA_028751875.1. Classification (NCBI taxonomy): domain Eukaryota; kingdom Metazoa; phylum Mollusca; class Gastropoda; order Neogastropoda; family Muricidae; genus Rapana; species Rapana venosa. The sequence continues at coordinate 8,862,737 of CM054146.1, forward strand.
TCTTGTAGACAGGAGCCATTATTCTCTCTCAGAACAGGCATAACCTACAAAACACATTGAACATTCAGTCACTGGATTAACTCCTTAAAACTGAACACCTACCCCCCAGTGGAGGACAGATCGAGGAAAGAGCACACAAGGGCCGATGATTCTGAAACCGTTGCTGAGGCGAAAGCCGATCTGACTGTAGGCCTCCACGTACAGGAAGTCATCGTCTTCTTTGCTCAGCATCGTCACAGTGGTGCTCTTGATCTCTTCACCGTCTGTGTCAGGATCATAGTGTCGCACGCTGGCTCTGGTGGAACAGTCATGACCAGCGTATTCATAAACATAAAGACTTTCATCAATACAGACATAATCATAGAACTTTATTCTAAGCCATCTAGAAAATAAAGTTAAGATCAGTGTATTATTTATACCGTAAGAAACTGAAGCAAAGAGATACTTGACTACTTGACTATGCTTAGGGGGGGAGGGGGAGGGAAGGATATTAGAAAGATAACAGAAACATAACTGAAAGTTACCAAAACATTGTACTGAGAACAGTGTTTTTTTTATAATCATCAAAATCATAATGTGTAACAATAACATCAAATTAACATTGCCAATATATGATACATTGATTTCAAAGCTTAAATATGACACATAAATGCCTTGTGCAGCTAAATCATGCACTAACACTGTAATAGCAACATTCAGTCTCTAACTTTGTAAACTTGTAGACAATAACTGAATAAGAGATATCTAATAATAATCTAGCCTTTCTGTGTTACTAATAGATGATGAAGAAGAAGCTTTTCTTTTTATACAGAACTTGTGTTGTTTATTTTCTTTTAATTCAGTCTGGCATTGGAAACAGTAAAGATTTTTTTTTCATTTATCCCCAGCAAAACACCCTAATCTTGACCGTTTTCTGGCATATTTTCATTATTTTGTCTCAAATCCATTCTTTTCTCTATTTCCAGGAAATGGATCTTTTAAATGGATCTTTTAGTAGGAGGGGAGGGGGGGGGGGGGGGGGGGGGGGGGGCTAGAGGTCCAAGAATCAACAATGGTAAACTGTTGTGTGACTGAGTGTGGTGTGGTGTGTGTATGTGTGTTTGTGTCACTGTGTGTCTGTGTGTGGTGTAGTGTGGTGTGTGTCAAGTCAAGTCAAAATAACCTCTATTGAGGGCAAAAGATTAAGTTTACACAACTTTTTTTCATCCTGCCCTCAATGTATGTGTGTGTGAGTGAGTGAGTGAGTGAGTGAGTGAGTCGAGTGAGTGAGTGAGTGATCTTCAGTTTAATGTCTATTCACATTTAGTGATTTTAGACGGGAAAAGGTAATATAAACAAGAGAATGCAAACAATAAAAGAAAAATGTCAGATAACAGTACTTAATAAAAACTAACTTTAACATACTACAAAAACTGAATTATCGGAATCAGAAAACATATTTATGAAAATTTCAGCTTTTTCTGAATCAGAAAGAACTTCTTTTTCCTGTATTTTGATTGGACAAGTCTGTAAACAAACCCCATTTTTCATATCATTGAATTTTTTCCACACCTTTTTTAAATCTGTATAGTTGAAAACGTCTTTTGTCTTTTGATTGAGTGTGAGTGAGTAAGTGTGCGTTCTTCTTTAAGTCTTTTCACGTTACGTGACATTAGACAAGTTTTGTGTGTGTGTGCATGTGTTTGTATATGTGAGTGTGTGTGTATGTGTGTTTGAATGTAAGTGTGTGTGAGAGAGAGAGAGAATCTTGTCTAATATCACATTACATGATATTAGACAAGTTTGTATGTGTGTGCATGCGTGGGTGCATGTGTGCACATGCACATGTCTACAGGCATTATGCATGTGAGTGTGTATCCATGCATACATATGCATTCTTGCACATGTCACATTATCAGATCTTTGCAGGTCTGCATCAGTGGGTATGCTTACAGTTACACTTACAAAATTACATAGGTGTACTTTGTAGCACTTCTCAGCATGCAAACTTTGGGGTGGAAAACTGCTGATACTCTCAATTCAATTATCAATGATAATGTCAACAGCAATAATTCACGATACAACCATTGTTTATGTACACCATTTGACACTTTAATTGACAGTATCATTGTGTAATACCTGGTAATGGATGCTCGACTGTTTCTCAACAGAAAATGGCCAAGCCTGGAAAGCAGGGCCATCTCAGATATTTTATTTGCCCTGGATCTGCTCGATTCTCCAACACTTAGCACTAAACACTGTTAATCAGAGTTTACAAATCTGTATTTAAACTATTAATATTATGTAGAAGCTTCAATGCGAAACTGAAAAAAATCAACTTTCACTTTTTCCTGAAAAGTCACAACCTCATGGACTGATCTGTAGACTACACCAAGCAACTTTTTATCAAGTCTACAGTTGAACATCACGCAGAACTTCGTTGTAGAGTGTTTTCATGTGAATGGTCGAACTTCTCAGTTGTCCCAGCAGTTATGAATCGACATCTATAGCCTACTTCAAGGTTAGCTTCCAGCCATGTATGTAATACTCTTCAGTTATGGAAAATACATTTAGTTTATTTCTTTTGTCAGTAAATTAAGCGAATTTTCTTGTCAAAAATAACATTTTATCATGTGACCCATGAAACTGCTAAAAGATCTTTTAAGTTTCGTTTTATTCGCTTTTTAAAAAATCACAACTGCACAACTTCGATCGACAGTTGAGATATTTACAGTTTGAGAGCTATCAAACATTACGTTTGGGTAGGCCATACGTAAAAAGACCAGAAAAACAAGGGAGATCATGCCCATGGTTATACTTGAAGCACATTGGTTTCCGTGAAGTGGGAGCGAAGAGGTACGAGGCAATTTTCAAAGGACTTTACAAATGTAACCATACATTATTTAGTCTGATATCTTAAAAAAAAAAAAAAAAAGCAAGGGTGGTATAGTAGTCCAGGTCTAGAAGTATAGATATACGTAATGTCCTGTCCAACTGAACTGGCGGATTGTGAATAGTATGCTATCTGTAGTCTATATTATATTTGCACGTGTTAGTGAAAACTGGCTTATTCGTTATAAATGATAATAATGGCCTAATCTTTGTTAGCTCAGTATAGCTGTCATTGTGTGTATCCCCTAACCCGTAAACACCAATGAATTTTGAAGTAATCTGACGCATATGCTATTGTTTAGCTGCTACATTATTACGCATGTGTTCTTGTTCCTCGCCTTGAGCAAATACAATAATATAGTACAGTAATATACTATAGTACAGTATATATACATGTATGTATCTAGATCAGTAGATGACTCAGACCTAACACGTCTGCAAATTCCTATGTCAAACAACTGAACTCTGAACTGATTATTGAATATAGTATTGTGACAGTAAAGTAGTGAAGACATTACATGTTAAGTTAAATCCCCTGCTCAATTATTTACTACAATAGTAATACTTTATCATTTATTTATTTTTTTATTTTAGTACAGTAATTTTTTCATTTGTGTAAATGAAATCATTATGTCAGTAGACAGAAAACAAGTGATTTTAATGCAAGTGAGTTGGTTACTGTGCTGCTGTTTATCTATTAATAAGAATAATAATAATAATAATATATGGAATTTATATAGCGCTGAATCTTGTAAAAAAACAAACAAATCGAAGCGCTCTCTCTTTGTCTATTGACAGTATTGTTTAGTGTAGGACCTGTGTGTTCTTATTTCTTACCTTCTCCTTAGTTTCTCTCCTCTCTCCTCTCTCTCTCTCTCTCTCTCTCTCTCTCTCTCTCTCTCTCTCTCTTTAAAGTATGTCTTAGTTTTTAACACACACAAAACAACACACACACATAAAACATACAATACACATACAACACACACAAAACACAACACATACAGTGATACACAACACAACACACCACACACACACACACACACACACACACAAAACAAAACATGCACACATGTACACACACAGTGACACGTATGCACACACACACACACACACACACAAGCTATTATCAATTTGCTGTTGATGTAGCATGTCAGGAGAGGTGTTAACCAGATATTTTCAGGAATGTTTTTTTAATTTTATGAACAGATAGAATTGCAGTAAGTTAAAACAAGTTGATAAAATGTGAAAAAGAAACCAGGTGACCTCATGTCTTACTTTGCCATAATTATGCATAGAACAAAATTCAAAAGCCTTTGGAACATCCACTCCCCCTCCCCCCTAATTTTTTTTAAAAACAAAGTACACACACTTACTCATTACTTTTGTTTGCCATTGCATACAAATGAAACTATAGTATAATACTCTGACATATTGAATTTTAAAAATATATAAGGTTGACGATATAAGTTCTTAGAATAATTATGTTTTTACTAGGTAGGACCACGGCTGCCGCTAACCGGGTAAGTGTAGTGGAAAGTGGCAGAATTGTCCAACTTAACGCCCCAATTTCTCCATACAAATCTTTAAAATTTTACATCATCATCATGTCCATTTTTATGCTGTCTTTCACACAGAAATTAAAATGTCAAAAAATAAGGGGGGACCACCCAAGGGTCAAACAGGCTTTTCTTCCAACTGGAAAAAGTTGCAAGTCGTGAGTATCGTGTGATTTTCTGATTTTTATATATACATGTGACAAACTTTTGTATTGTTTTCATTTGATTTCATGGCATGATGTGTTGTGTGTGTGTGTACGTGTGTGTGTACGTACATGTATGTGTTTGTTTGTGCAGGCATGCATGTACGTGTACGTGTGTGCGTGCATATGTCTGTGTCTGAGTGTGTGTGTGTGTGTTTCTCTCTCTGTCTCTCTCTCTCTTCTCTGTCTCTCTCTCTCTCCTCCTCCCCCTCCCCCCCTCCCTCCCCCCTCCCTCCCCCCCCTGCCTCTCTGTTTGTGTATACATGTGAGTGTGTGTGTTTGTTTGTTTGAGTGAGTGTGTTAGTGAGTGTGTGTCAGTGAGCGAGCGAGCAAGTGAGTGAGTGAAAAAATCTATAGATAAATGGGCTAAATTTCTTAATCACTTGTACTTGTAGTTGTACTCCATTTCAAGGCATTTGTTTTTCCAGGAATTAAATTGTATATAATGTAAACATAAACTTCTTATGAGCAATGTTTTAAAAGGTAAAACTTTTACAGACAGTGGTACACAATGTGAATTTAGATCATTTATTTTAATGTTAACCTGTGTATATATCACTGTATGTCAGACTGCCAGTGCAAAACACCCTTAGAAAGTATCACTGACATCAAGGCTTAAATTAAACTGTAGTTAAAGCAACAAGTGTTTTCAGTGCTGCAGTTCTGTATAGTGTTGCCAGAAGTTTGTGTGTGTGTGTGTGTGTGTGTGTGTGTGTGTGTGTGTGTGTGTGTGTGTGTGTGTGTGTTGTGTTGTGCTTGCTGTTCCATACTAAACTGTAAGTTAAACATTGGTGTTAAGTGATTTTATTGGAAATTACTTAACTCTTTTAACTTTTTCAGCTTAAAAAAGAATGACAGTACACCTTTTGCATTAATCAGATCACTTTTCAGAGGGAAAAAAGTATGTTACATACAGCCCTTGGCTGGTAGATCTGTCTTTTTCTTTCTAATTCTTCACATTATTTTTTCATCAAAACAAAAACACATGTACATAAATATGCACAGGCAGATGTGCAGGCATACACAGACACGCACACACACACACACACAAACACACTCACACACATGCACAAACACACACGCACACACTCATGCACATACACACACACACACACACATTTTCCCATCTAAAATCACTAAATGTGAATAGATGTTAAACTGAAGATATCTCACACACACACAAACATATTAACCTTATCTGTTTTTAGCTGACATAAAGGAAGGTAAAGCAGTGAAGAAAAGGAGATGGGCACCTGCCTCAAAATACTTACCCCTAGAGAATCTCAAGTGAGGGGACGGGATAGCCTGGTGGTCAGAGTGATGTATTCGTGATCTGCTGACCCGAGTTTGATTCTCATTCAAGAGGATTTTTCCTCTGGAGTTAACATCAGTGCCGACTCCACTCTGCCCAAAAGTCTTTCGGATGAGACTATAAGCCGAGGTCCTGTGTGCAAACACATGCAGAACATCCCGCGCACATGTTTAAACCCATTCGGCTTTTCAGAAGAGTAGGCCATTGTAGTGGATGGAAGGAGACCAAAGGGAAGACCTAGCAAAACCTGGGCTGCCTGTATTGCAGATGATCTTAGAGAAAGGGGCATAAATAAGGAGGAGGCTCAAAACAGAGAGAGATGGAGAAGGCTCATCAATGTCAAACCTCCCCTGGGAGAAACATGACAAAAAAGGAAGAAGAAGAAGGCCATTGTGTGCCGGTGGAAATGGTTGACAAAATTGACAAAACTGCATACACACATGGACTGGATGAAAAAAAGCACATGAGTGCTTATTCCATTATCCTCGAAATTAAAGAATAAAGAAAAAAAGTCTCTGACTCCTCAATGACCACAGAGTATTTTATTTATACATATGGGAATATCTTTGCCTTTTTTTTTTTCCAAACGTACCTGAGTTTGTACAACTGTATTTGTTATTTTTTCCATTTTACAAAATCCTCTCTCTCTCTCTGTGTTCTACTCACCAGAGTCTGAAAGCTGAAGCAAAAAAGAGGAGAGCGACAGCGCCAGAAAGTGAGCAGAAGCGGCGAAAAGTCGGAAGCAAGGCCGACTTCAGGAACGAAGGGACCCGGCCTGTGAACGGACTGCACAGAGGGAAGAAGGCAGACAGAGCAGAGGAGGCGGGTGCCAGAGAGAAGCAGACAAACCCAGCACCTGAAAAGTAGTCATGTTTTTGTTGTTGTTTTTTTCTATCGTGTGTGTGTGTGCATGTGCTTTTCACATACGCTTTATCCTTTTTTTTATTTTTTAAGTTGAATCTTTTGGTAAATTATTTTCAAAATGATGTAGAAGTTGTAATGGTGACCTGCGCTTGTTTTCCTTCACTACTAATTTCTGAAGAATATTTTACTTTGTGTGTCAGGGAGGGACGGGATAGCCTAGTGGTCAGAACATTGCGCTCGCAATCTGACGACCCGGGTTCGATTCCCGTTCAAGGGGATATTTTCCCCTGGAGTTAACATTCAGTGCAGACTCCACTCTCCCCAAAGGTCCTTCAGATGAGACTATAAACCGAGGCCCCGTGTGCGAATGCACGCAGAACATCTTGCGCACACGTTAAATCCTGTTCCGCTTGTCGTCAAAGTAGGCCATTGTGTGCCGGTGAGAAAAGATGACAAAATTTACAAAACCACATACACACGGGACTGTATGTAAAAAAGCACATAAGTGCTTATTCCATTATCCTCGATATAAAAGAATAAAATATGAATAAATAAATAAAGTTCTTTTTCTCCCTGTTATTGTTTCTTCTTTTTCCATCTGTTTCTGATTTTGTCAATCTGAATTACATCTGGGTTGATGTGGATAATATTGTTTGGGAGAGGGGTTGGGGGAGGATTGTTCCTCGGCTAGAGCTCCAAGGTTGACCATTCAGGTAGCTGCATTCCGACTTTGGAGATGATGTTCAAACATGACACTAATGTGCATGCAGTTTTTTGGTGTGGGTTTTTTTGCGTCATGCGTTCCCACTGCCACACAATGGCCTACTCTTCTGAAAGGCAGAACAGGTTTTAATGTGTGCACAAGATGTTCTGTGTGCATTTGCACATGGGACCTCGATTTATAGTCTCATCTGAGGACTTTCGGGGGGAGTGGAGTCAGCAGTGATGTTACCCCTGAGGGGAAAAAATCCCCTTGAACAGGCGTCAGATCACAAGCAGGACGCTCTAACCACTAGGCTATCCCGTTCCCTCGATGTGAATGACGAAATGTTACTGTCTTCAGGAATGATAATTATGAGGTTTAATGATGTGGATAATAAAATCTGACTGTCCTTTCATGAATGAGATGTGGCTTGATGATGTGGATAATGACATGCTAATGTCTGACTTCAGGAATGAGATGTGGTTTGATTATGTGGATGATGAATGTTACTGTCTTCAGGATTGAGATGTGGTTTAATGATGTGGATGATGAATTGCGACTGTCCTCAGGATTGAGATGTGGATGATGAATTGTGACTGTCCTCAGGATTGAGATGTGGTTTAATGATGTGGTTGATGAATGCGACTGTCCTCAGGATTGAGATGTGGTTGATGAATGCGACTGTCCTCAGGAATGAGATGTGGTTTAATGATGTGGATGATGAAATGTGACTGTCCTCAGGATTGAGATGTGGTTTAATGATGTGGATGATGAAATGCGACTGTCCTCAGGATTGAGATGTGGATGGTTTGATGATGTGGGTGATAACATGTGACTGTCTGTCTCTTTTCAGGAATGAAATCTGGTTTGACGATGTGGACGAAATGTTACTGGAGAGGCCTGTCAAGAGTCGCCCTGATCAAGATCCACTGGTGTTTCAGAACGCTGTTACACAGTAAGCCTTCTTTTTGTTATAGCAAATATTCTCGGCATGCATCTGTTCTGGTCAGTTGAGTGTATTTGGTGGACAGGCACCGTGACCTTTGACTTGACTTCTCCCATAACTCCCTGAGGAGTCGTTGGGACACTGCACTGAATTTTTCAGGGAGTGTGCCACGGGCAAGTTGAACCTGGTGGAGCCCATCCCTCTCCAGGGTGCAGAATGCATGTTGGGTATGTTGTGTCCTAGGGGACGGGATAGCCTAGTGGTTAGAACATTGCGCTCGCAATCTGACGACCCAGGTTTGATTCCTGTTGAAGGGAATAGTTTTCCCTGGAGTTAACATCAGTGCAGACTCCACTCTCCCCAAAAGTCCTTCGGATGAGACTATAAACCGAGGCTCCGTGTGCGAACGCATGTAGAACATCTTGCGCACATGTTAAATCCTGTTCCGCTTTTCGTAAGAGTAGGCCATTGTGTGTCGGTGGGAACAGATTACAGAATTTAAAAAACCACATACACATAGGGACTGGATGTAAAAAAAGTACAAGAATGCTTATTCCATTATCCTAGATATAAAAGAATAAAATGAATAAATAAATAAATCCACCCTACTGGCCACAGATGGCCTCCTCTTTTACAAAAGGTGGATGGGGTTTTAACGGGTTTGCAAGGTGTTATAAGTGTGTTTGCGCATGGGACCTCGATTCAGAGTCTCATTCAAAGGACTTTACAGGAAAATAGAGTGGTGTCTAATGTTTCACTCCCTCTTGTGAAGTTCAGTATGGATAGTATCCCCACCCTCTGGACATTTTTTGTTGTTGCTGGAAATGTTATCGTTTTGAAATAATTATAACTAGTTTCGTTTCTTTCTGTTTTTGTTTTCTAGCCTATTTCTTGTCATCTTCTGTCCCCTTCCCTTTTGCTTTGTTTTTAACTTCAATGACGTTCATGTGACACTTAATTATCCTGATTCGTGATTAGTCGGTTGGTGATGAACATTCCGGCAAAAAATAGAAGAAAAAAATGTGCTGCACTTTTTAGAGTTGTTGTGCCCATGGCAGTTTTGTGGGAGGTGAGAGGTTGGAGCTGGGCCTGTACTATCCCTCCTTCACTGTAAAAAAAACCCACTGTGTAGTCTGGACAGACAGGATCAACATCGATCTCAGCGTGGTGCTGCCTCCACGTTGTTATATCCATGACAGGAAATGTCCCTCAGTCCTTTTTGACTTTTTTTTTAAATGAAAAAAAAACACCCAAAATGTGAAGATCTATGTAAACACACATACACATGCACCCACACATAGATGGCTTGATGAAAAAAAGCAAATGCACTGCTTATTCAATGTACCATCTGAAAATAAAAATTTGACTTTGACTTTGACACACGCATGCACGCACGTACACAAACATACACACATGATGGCTTGATGAAAAAAAGCAATTGCACTGCTTATTCAATGTACCATCTGAAAGTAAAAGTTTGACTTTGACACACATGCACATACATATACACATACACACACATATACACACACCGCACTTTACCAGTTCCTGAATAAAGTTTGGATTTTTTAAAGTGTAAAAATCTTTGTGCACACACAAATACATGCACACAAAAGGCACATCTCCAGTTTCCAAACAAAGTGTGAAAAAAAATCCTTGCACACCCACACAAACACACAAAACTAACACTACCAGTTTCCAACATGTAAAAGCTTTTAGTCAATCAATTGGTGTTCTGTAATTCACTCAAAGCACACACACACACAAACACACACACACACACTCACATATATAAACACACACACAAACACACACTCACACACACCAAACACAACACACATACACACACACACTCACACAGATAAACACACACACACACATACACACATGCACACAAATATGTCATTTGAACAATTATTGGCCGATAATGTGATAATGTTGGAGATAGTTGTTTAGTTAGAAGCCCTGTTGGCAAACTTTTGTAATTATTCTTGCTGCAGTTTAAGCTGTTCAATGCCTGTCCCCCCTCCCCACCTCAACCCTGTCCCTCCCATAATTTCTTTGTCGTTGTTTTTTCTTCTTTTATCTCGTGCACAGACACTAATAGGTAAACACACACACACACACGCACACACACGTTCTCTATATATTGTAACACTTTATCTTTGGTCTAATATCACCTTGAGTGAACAGACGTTGAATTAAAGAAAGCACACAAACACACACACAGAGCCTGCTCTTATCATTCATTTTTGTCACCGTTCACTCAGCCCCACGAAAGCCTTGGCGATGGACTGTGAAATGGTGGGGGTGGGCAAAGACGGAGCAGAGAGCGTGCTGGCCCGCGTCTCCATCGTCAACCAGCACGGCCACTGTCTGTACGACAAGTTCGTCAAGCCGCGGGAGAAAGTGACCGATTTCCGCACGCATGTCAGTGGAGTTCGCCCCCAAAATCTTCGAACTGGTAAGTTGTCGGACTGTTGAGGGTTATTGTTCATGGTTAGGGTACAGTGTGTGTGTGTAATAGTGATGATGATGATGATGATGATGATAGTAATAATGGTTTGTTTAGTTTGTGCAGGCTGTCTGGCCCATGTGAAATGGAATGAACTTTCTTTCTCTGTCTCTGTTTTTGTCTGTCTCTGTCTGTCTGTCTGTTCTGTCTGTCTGTCTTCTGTCTGTCTCTTCTCTCTCTCTCTCTCTCTCTCTCTCTCTCTCTCTCTCTCTCTCTCTCTGTGTCCACTCTATGCCCTTTAGGCTTCACACACACACATATATTCATGCTCACACACGCACATGCACACACACACACACACGCAAGAATATGCACATATATTATGATATATTGTGAGCAAATAAGGGTACATGACAACAGACTTTTAGTGCAGGATAAGTATACTATACTAACACAAAACTTTCGTATTGTTTCGTAGAAATGCAGCAGAAGATTCATAACTATGATGAAGGAATAATGTTGTTTTTAAGTTCCAGTGATTCTCAAATGTATGCAGCAGATTTGAAAACTTGGACTCTGCGCGCGCGCGTGCGTGCGTGCATGCGTGCGTGCGTGTGTGTGTGTGAGAGAGATACCTCCCTGCTCTTTCCTATTTTCAACTGTTACGGGATCTTTTGACGTGCATAAATCCATAAGCACACAGGCCCAACTGGTTTAGAGTCTCCCCCTAAAGACGTTGACATTCATTTCGATTTTTCCGTCACCTTTGGAAGAAAAAGGGTAAGGCTGGGAACTGAACTCAGAACCTGACAGTTTAGTTGTGAGGCGGGTGAACATCCAATCCACCCTGCAACCTTTCCTTCTAGAATGGCCGTACTGAACGACCACTGTTGTCGTTACCTTGTGTGTTGCAGCGGAGGAGTTTCTGGTGGTGCAGAAGGAGGTCAGTGATCTGTTGAAGGGGAAACTCCTGGTGGGACACGCCATCCACAACGACCTGAAGGTGAGGCTGACTGAGGGCTGGCTGCGTTCAGCAGAGTGGTCGTGTCACAGCTGCTGTGGAGCTTGGGGGCAAAGAGATTCATATCAGTGGGTTCAGTCGCATACGCAAAATCTCGCCATGTGGTGAACCTTTGAGCTCTAGCCAAGAAACGAACAAACAAAATATCAGTGGTTTGCCATTCTGGCATTAGCCCTCTTTTTCTTAGTGTTACCCAGGTGGCACCATGTGGAGGATTTGTGGAACTTAGAACCTACATTGCCAAAGCAGTGTTAGCCATCATTGTTTTACCAGTGACTGTTTTGTAGGTCTTGGTCTGATTCAGAATTGGAAGTGGATTCGAAAAGGATGGGTAGACATCAGAGACCTTGCAGAAATAGCTAAACAGTCAACAGTATAATGGGTATTTGAGTTTCGTTTTCTTTTTCTTTTTTTGAAGGGGGTGGGGAGGGTGAATGGGTGTGGAGGCTGTATTATTGTATGTTGTCTTTGAGAAAAGTTTTTGTGATAGTTTATGTGGACTGCTACCTCCCCTTCCCCCTCCCCCGCCCCTTTCTTTTCCCACTTGTTAAAAATGAACAATGTAACATGAAATTACTGAGACAGAAGTATATTTGGCATTGCATAACAAATTCAGGAAAGATAAAGTGCAATTTGTCCTCCACTGCCAACTGTTAAACTAGAATTTTTTCAATAATTTTTTTTCTGTTGTTCCTGGGCTAGAGCTCAGAGATCCACCAGTGGTGAGATTTTGCGTATGCAACCGTTTGTATCCACCATCAAGGTAGCCCCGTTCAGACAAACACAACAGTTGCATGCATGCGTTTGTTGTTTTTTTAATCTGTCATTTGTTCCTACCGGTACACAAAACCGTTGTCTTTTGAAATGCGGAAGGGATTCTAACAGATGCAGGAGATGTTGTGTATTCATACCCACACAGGACCTCACTTTGCAGTCCCTTCCAAAGGACTTAAACTAAATAAGATGAGTTGTCAGTCTATCATACCCACACAGGCCCTCACTTTATAGTCCCATCCAAAGGACTTAGACTAAAAGAGATGAGTTGTCAGTCTATCAGCCTTTTTTTTAAACTCTTCAGCTGTGGAATTATAAACATACAAATGTTTGTGTTAAGAATTATGAATGCTCATCATAGTTATATTCATTCTTTGATCCAGTGAACGCACAGAGTGGTTTCTGCATGGTCTGACTGACTGTCCCTGTGGTGTACATTTATGTGTACCACAGTCCTTCGGATGAGACTATAAACCGAGGCCCCGTGTGCGAACGCATGCAGAACATCTTGCGCACACGTTAAATCCTGTTCCGCTGTTCGAAAGAGTAGGCCATTGCGTGCCGGTGGGAACAGATGACATTTTAAAAACCGCATACACACGCATAAATTTAAAATATAAAAAAAATTAAGTCATCTGAGCGCTTTGATTTGTTGCTTTACAAGATTCAGCGCTATATAAATTCCATACATTATTATTATTATTATCATTATTATGTCCAGGTGCTGTTTCTTGACCACCCCAGACGACAGATCCGGGACACCTCCTTGTACAAACCGTTCAAACAGCTGTTTGGTGGCCGGAAACCAGGCCTGAAGAAACTCAGCGCTAAGGTGCTGGGCGTGTCCGTGCAAGAGGGAGAGCACAGCTCGGTAAGCGCCCTTCACTTCTATCCCCAGACAGGCTCTTCTTTTATCGTTCTTGCATCTGCAGGGGACGGGACAGCTCAGTGGTCGGAGCACTCGCTTTCCCCCCAGCTATGTTAAGCAGCGTCGAGCGTGGTTACCGGTTGGATGGGTGACCGTTTGCGCACCTTGGCTTCAGTTCAGTTCCCCCCAGTTCACCCAGCTGTAAATGGGTACCTGCCCTCTTTAGGGTTAGGGAAGGTAAAGCAGCGAGGGAGAGAAGATGGGCACCGCCCTCACTATGCTGGCCCCTAGAGAAGTGGGGTCTCTGACTCCTCACTCCCCTACAACCTTATAGGTTATGGGACACCTTTACCATTTTTTTATCTGCGTATGTGAGTGAATTTATCATTTATGCGTTTGAACGATCGTTGGATGTCTACAGAAGTTTATGAATGAGGAGGTGTGTTTAGTATCAGAGACCACTCTTTAACATTTTTTTTTATTGGGGAAGGGGTTTGAGGGCAGGGTAAAGATCTTAGTGGTGGTGGGTTTGGGTTTTTTGGTTTGGGTTCTGTTCGTTGCGGGAAGGGGTGGGGGGTGTTGCGTTTGTATCTTAAAAAGGCGCAGTTAGTAAATTTGAGTATGTTTCTTATGGTAAGAACTTTTTTTTTTTCAAATAAAAGGGGGAAGATTTCTTTGTTTAGACTTTTCTGCTCTGTGGGGATGGCGGGGCCCTGTCAGTGTAACTAGCATTCCTACTTTCTGGAAATTCCGTGCTGGGAATTCCATCTTTTTTTTTAGCCTTCTCTTTTGTTTCTGCCTTGTTCCTTTTTCTTCCTGTCACCTCATTCTTGTCTGTTTTCTACCTTCTTGGTCCATTCTCCTGCCTTTTTCTTCAGAAAGACCGGAAAAAAATAACAGTTCTCTCCTATGCGAAAGTCAAATGCGCTGGACCTGGCTTGTCGGGCGTTTGATGGCAGCGCAACACATTTTCACTCATATGACAGACAACAGTAGTTGCTGTCTGAGCGTTCGACTACGAAGAAGAAGAAGAAACCGTCCCTAGGTCTGTTGTTGATGACATGCTGTGGTGTGCTGTTACAGGTTCTTTTTTTTTTTTCCATTCCTCAGCTAGAGCTCCCCACCCCACCCCCCACCCCTCCCTCCCCAACCATTTAGATAGCCACATTCTGACTTCTGGATTGTGTCTAAACACAACGCCTGTTTGCATGCTGGGTTTTTTTGGGAGGGGGGGGGGGGGTTGGTCATCTGTTCCTACTGGCATACAATGGCCTACTCTTTGGAAAGGCAAAACAGGTTTTTAACATCCATGCAAGATGTTCTGTGTGCACACAGGGCCTTGGTTTATAATAGTCTCATCTGAAGGACTTTGACATTCAGTTCTTTTTTTTTTTTTTTTTTTTTTTTTTTTGGTGGTCAAACTGGGAAGAAAGAGCGAGGCTGAGAATGGAACCCAGAACCTCACGGTTGACTTGTTGGCTGGCGAACATCTTAACCATCCTGCCACACCCCTCCTCCTTGTTCCAGGTTCAAGACGCGCAGGCCGCCATGCGCCTCTACATGACCTTCAGAAAGAAATGGGAAAGCGAGCTGTCGTTCATGCCACAAAGGAAAGAAGGCCAGCGGTCCTGGGAAGAAAGAGGCTGAGGGAAGGAAAGAGACTTTGGCTGAGGTCACTGGGTAGCAGTGGCTTCTGTCCTTCACAGTGATGCATGTGCAGTGTATCAGTGTCGCTGTCAAAGTCTGCGCGGATGGGTAGAGACATACCGTCATGTGAATTTGGAAGACTTTTTTGGTTTGGAGTTGGGTTGGGGTTGGGGTTTTTTTTTTTGGGGGGGGGGTTAAAATTCGGAAGACATTTTTTTTCTTTGTTTCTTGGCTAGAGCTCCAAGATTTACCAAAAGTGAGATTTTTGCGTATGCGACCGTTTTTGCCCACCATGAAGGTAGCAGCATTCTGACTTCGGGGTGTATGCTGGGTACGTTCCTGTTTCACTGTCAGTAACCCACCAAACACTGACAGGAATTACAGAGATCTTGAACATGCATATTTGATCTGCTGCATGAAGGGAATCAAAGCACAGGCAGGTCTGCACTTAAAGCTGACCTGGGAGGTTGTAAAAAATCCCCACCCTTGATTCCCCAGACACCCCCAAGATTCGAACCCACGACTTCATGACCAGATTGAAGTCGAACGGTCCTAACCACTTGGCGCTTGAGCGTCCATCATATCATTATGAGTTTGGAAGGCCTGCTTCTGCAGTTCACAGGGACATACATACATGGAGCGTACAGTGTTACTCTCAATGTTTGCTTGGATAGGTAGAGACACACATACCATTATGAATTTGGAAGGCCTGCTTCTGCAGTTCACATGGAGCGTACAGTGTTACTCTCAAATGTTTGCGCGGATAGGTAGAGACACACATGCCATTATGTCAGTTTGGTAAACCTAAAATCACTGAAACAGATTCTGAAGGCTAGCAGTATGATACATTTATTTTAGGATGGGTTTTGTGTTTTTTTGTTGTTATTGTTTTTTTGGGGGGATTTGGTTTTGTTGTTGTTGTTTTTTTGTGGGGAGGGGGGGGGGATGAGGGTGCTGCCTCATCTTTTGTGGCATTCCTGTCCTGTCCTCTTTTCGATCTCTCCGCCCTAAACATGCCCACGTTTGTCATGTCGCATCTTCAGGGTCAGACAGACGTCCACAGGGGGGCTTATCAGTAGTAGGCCACTGTGGGGCCACTAACCTGAGGGGCCCTGCACTGCTGCTGGGTCACTTTGGTGGTGTTCAGTGGTGCCTGTTCTGAGCTAACATGTGCAGGACACCACCTACACAGCCCCCTACTGGAACCAGTGATAGGTCGGTCATGGAACCACACTGGGTGAGCGAGTGAGCTGAGTACCACATTCTTCCTGTGACCTTTCTCCCGTGAACCTCCCACCCTGAAGGCTTTGACACAAACTCACCACAGGCACAGAAGTGTATAGGAAATGAAAACAGATCACCATGAGACCAGAGCAACTGGGGCCGCCAAATCAGATATTCTTTTTTTTATCGTATGATCAGTGGTGATGAAGATGACGTATTGCTGCTGCTCTGGATGTGTACCTGCTTTGAGACTATAACATGACAGGGCTGGACTTTGTGCTACCCTTTGTATAATGCACTCTGGATAGGAGCTGGCCAGAGTCCGAATACACCCTACGATGCTTAGGAGGTTTAAACCCACAACCTTCCAGCCAGGAACTGGACCTCTTAACCACTGGGCCATGACAGCTGGTTCAATTAGGAAAGTAGTCAACAAGAGTCAATAGGCCTGGCCATAAGTGTTACACTGACATTTGGAGGGGTGGGGTTTTTTTTGTTTTGTTTTCTTGTTCCTTGGCTTGAGCTTTAAGGTTCACGAACGGTGAGATTTTTGCGTATGCGACCGTTTCCTCCCCCCCCCCTATTTAGGTAGCTGTATTCCGACTTCAGGGATAAGCAGTGACAGTTATACAGTGTTTTAGTGTATTCAAAGTTTAACATATGCAGCCATTCAGCGACTTCAGAGAGAGAGTGTGTGTGCGTGTGTGTGCGCGCGCGCACGCGCGTGCGTGCGTGCATGCATGTGTGTGTGTGTGTGTGCACGTGCCTGTGGCAGAAAATGTCATCAGTGATGTTGTACATGTCTCCAGAGTTTCAGAACTGCCTTGAAGTGCCAACTTTAACCCTGGCCCTTTTAGTTTTGGATGAGCCCAGTGCACTTGTGTGTGTGTGTGTGTGTGTGTGTGTGTGTATGTGAGTGTGTATGAGACTGTGTGTGTGTTGTCTGTGTGTGTGAGACTTAATGTGTGAGACTTTGTGTGTGAGAGACTGTGTGTGTGTGTGTGTTAAAGAGAGAGAGAGAGAGAGGAAGACTTACAGTTTGTGTGGGCAAGTGTATGTATGCACATTTCACTTGCCAGCAGCTTTAAACAGATTTTGTCGAGTGTTCATGACTTTGTGCCATGCTTGTTGACACAGGAGAGTGTGTGTGTGCACGTGCGTGCATGTGTGATTGCGTGTGTGCATGAAATGTTCTTCCCACAGGCATACAAAGTCACATTCTCTATGTGTGGATGTTTTGGGTGAGAGTACTGGATATCTGTGCAGATACAAAAGGTTTGGGGAAAGAATGAATAAAGATATATATTTGTGTGTGTGTGTATGTATATATATAGATAGATATATATATATATATAGATAGATATATGTATGTATATATATATATATACACACACAAATATATATCTTTTTTATCCAATTCCTTCAGAGGAGTAAGAGAGAGAGAGAAAGAAGTTAATGTACATTTTGTAAAATTAATATGCATTAAGTGTTGTGTGGTACTTCATTTGTCATAAATGAACATGGGTGTTACAAGTCTGTGATGAAAATAAAACTGAGCAAGACGTGTTTTTTGTTCATGAGTATGTTTGAATGGAAGTGGAATGGCATCCCAACAGTACACTAGATAGACTACAGGGTAGGTGAAGGTATTTGAATGTGTGATACTTGCTTCTTCTTCTTCTTCTTCCTTTTATGTCATGTTTCTCCCAGGGGAGGTTTGACATTGATGAGCCTTCTCCATCTCCATTGCTTACTCTTAGATAACAATTATCTCCCATGCCGAAATCAGATGTGCTGGGCCTGGTTTGTCAGCTGCCCAACAGCAGCGCGATGCATTTTCACCCATGTGACAGACAACAGTAGTTGCTGTCTGAACGTTTGACGAAGAAGAAGAATCACATTTACAATGCACACGCTCTTGTGTGTACAAGGTGACCTCATTATTTACATTTGATTTAACATCTGATGATAAGTGGGTTGTTGTTTTTCTCCCTGCATATGTTGTGCATTATGTATGGACTGTTCTGCTTGTGGTGGTCTTCCATGGGAAAAATTCAAGGAAAAAAAAGTTATCAAAAAAAAAACAACCAAAAAAGAAAGGGGAGGAAATTCTTCCGTCTTCCTCGAACACTCAGACAGCAACCACCGCTGTCTGTCATATGAACGAAAATGCATTGCGCTGCCGTTAAGCACCTGACAAGTCAGGCCCAGCATATCCGACTTCGGCAAGGGAGAGAATTGTTATTTTGTAAGTCTTTCTGGGGAAAAAGGCAGGAGAATGGACCAAGAAGGCAGAAAAATAGACAAGAAGAAGGTGACAGGAAGAAAAGGAACAAGGCAGAAACAAAGGGAGAGATAGAAAAGAGGGAATTCCTAGCACAGAATTTCCAGAAGGTGGAGGTGCTGTTTATACTGGCAGACCCCTGGCATCAACATGGGAGTAGGGGGGAAGATGACAGACAGACATGGGCAACAGTCTCATGTTTTTCCTTCCATAACACACTGAACAAAAGCTGAAGTGGTTTTTTTTTGCATATGTTTATATTTCAGTAGGGTTTTTTTTAATCATTATCATACAAAAACATCATACTCTTTGTGCATCTGTACAGTAAGTGATCATTATTTTTGTTTTTCATTTTACAAACTGACTAACCAAAAAAAATGGACAATAAGAATCACATAACTTTGCTAACTGCTGAACTTAAACTCACAACCAGAAATAAAAGGAAAAAAATGTACCAAAAAAGTGATATATTTTCAATTTTAGGTTATATATACATGGCAAGTGAAAGCACATCCTAGCTAATAATATACAATTACTATGACACACACAAGAACCAAAAAAATTCAAACCCTTTTGGGGAACAGAGGATATATCATGAGTAATAGTCTAAGAAAGTGTCAACTTTGAAATTCATCACACACATGCACACACATACACTCTCTCTCTCACATGCGCACACATGCACGCAAGCAAAGGAAACTATACATACTTGCAAACAGGAAAATAAAATTCTTATTAATGGGTGGCGCTGCCCTTGTGGTGACACGCTCTCCCCAGGAAGAGCAGCCTAAGTTTCATGCAGAAAAATCTGCCGTGACTTAAAGTTGTATACACTACAACACACACACAACTTGTTGTAAGGCAAAACAATAACAAAAGAGTGTGCTCCACTAGGCCTTTGTGTATAGCTGCCTTTCAGACTTTGAGATGTGATACACAGTGCTGTCTTTGAAAGATGTCACAGAGGATAGGGAACAAGAGCTACGCCTCCTCAATAGGTGGTTCAATCATTTTTAAAACAAAAGAAACAATCCAGCAGTTAACACTTCTAACAGAAGAAAGAAAAAAAACACTTTAAGTTCCATCAAATTGCTGCCATTTTGGGGAGGCTGGAACACTTTCCCGCTAGATTTGCTTTCCCTGAAGTCAGAATGCGGCTACCTTAATGGTCGGCAAAATCAGTTGCATACACAAAATTTCATCATCGATGAACATCTAAGTTCAACCCAAGAAACAAAGAAAGGATTGTTTACTTTTTCTCTCTTCTACTGCGAGCACTAGCATTCGCAATGAATACATACATGCTCATCAGTACATGTAAATGTCTACATATCCACAAACTTTTAACGCTATCACCACGTTAAGGGAGAGAAGCCCTCTTTCCCAGGACATGTGCACTGTGCACAGTCATGTGTATGCTACCGTAACCCAGTAGTGGGTGATACGGAGGGAAGGGTTAGTAGATGGTTGGTTACCCTATAGCGGGTTACCTGTAGGGAAAAGGTTGAAGGCATGTAATCCTCGAGTCACTTGTGTGAGCTATTAAAAAAAAAATAGTAATGTATTTTTGTGTGTCATATTTTCAAAGCATGATTATTAAATGCTCTGAAGTTGTGGGTTTTCATCTTAATAGCAGCATCTTGTGAATTGAGGGTGAGGATTGTGACAATCTTCTGGGTCAGCTTCCAATACCATCACTCCCTGTGTGTGTATGAGTGTGTGTGTCTGTTTATTTATTTTTATTTTTTTAACTTTATTCTTTCATTTTGAGGATAATGGACTAAGCACGCAGGCTTTTTTTTCATCCAGTCCCTGTGTGTATGCAGTTTTGTCAATTTTGTCATCCGCTTCCACGGGCACACAATGGCCTACTCTTCTGAAAAGCAGAACAGAATGTGTTTGTCTGTATGTGTGTGTGTGTGCGCATGTGTGTGTGTGCACGCAAAAATTCATGTATACACATTAAAAATCTGTTGTCGGTGTTAGGTAGTACTGGTAACAGAAATACAAACTACCTAGCATGCACACTGTACCTGGAGAGGTACGGGCTCAGCCAGGTTTACCTTGTCCAAGAGATAAAAAAGGTAAAGGTGTTCCCATAACCTATAAGGTCGTAGGGGAGCGAGGCGTTAGAGACTTCACTTCTCTAGGGGCCAGCATATTGAGGGCGGCGCCCATCTCCTCTCCCTCGCTGCTTTACCTTCCCTGACCCTAAAGAGGGCAGGTACCCATTTACAGCTGGGTGAACTGGGGGAACTGTACTGAAGCCAAGGCGCGCAAACGGTCACTCATCCAACTGGTAACCATGCTCAACGCTGCTTAACTTGGTTGGGGGAAAGCAAGTGCTCCAACCACTGAGCTATCCCGTCCCCTGCAATCCCCTGTATCCAAGAGATAGTTTGAAAAATCCATCACAGTGCCCCAATCTCTCTGTAAAAAGCTAAGGGAGACAGGAAGAGGGTTGGACATGTGTTTCCATCACTCCTTGTTTCCCCTTGAACAAAAATAAAGCAAAAGCAACTCATTACACAGGTTCCATGTTGAAGTCACTTAATTAACCCACATCTTGTTTTCCATTCATCCATGAAGTCAGAATGCAGCTACCTTCATGGTGGGGGGAAACAAGTCGCATGCACAAAATCTCAGCATTGGTGAACCTCGGAGCTCTAGCCTAGCCAAGGAACGAAAACAAAAAAAATGTTTTCCATTTCACAAGGCCCTGGGTAGTGAAATAAATGGCAGTGATTTGGTTTAAAAAATTATAATCTTGCCTCCAAGGCCCACTGTATAGGTAAACAGATTTCAGAAAATGGAAACAAAATGTTCAAAGACACCGTTTCAGAAAGTTTTTCATGAAAAGTATGTCTGAGCCACACAAGTCTTCACTCTCAACAGTTTTGGGTTGATTTTGAAACACTTTTTTCAACAATAAGCATGCAGCAATACTGTGATACTTAAGATGTACAATTATGGACCACAGTTAATGTGAGATATTTCAATATGTCCAGAGAAAAAACGATGTCAAAATATTACATGCTCTTTTAATCAGTTCTCCGCCATTTGGCTAAAAATCAACATGCAGTATGTGTTATTTTTAGTTTAATATCATACTCAAAATACTAGTGTAGAACATACTGATGAAAAATATCTTCTTCTAAAATTATCATAAAGATATTACGTATGAAAACCTATGCAGAAACTGAAAACATCACCAGTCTTTCTACTTTTTAATGCAAATCATTATAAATATCTGCAGTGCTTACGTTTAAAGGCAGTTATTTGCCTTGGATGGTTACTCATAGGCTCCAGATCTTTAGTGCTACTTTCAAATGAATGTGGAGATTTTTTTCACTCTGTAAATCACACACTCATTCACTTTAATGTGAAACTACATCTTATAATATGATATCATGATATACTTGCCATGGCCAACCTTTTTCTGTGAACCTGAACAGCGAACTAATCAGTAACTTCACACTCACATTAGAGTCTAACTCTGTACTCTGAACAATGGCCTGTGTGGAAAGAGTGAGTTTGTGTCGGTGAAATAATTCAATAGTTATTCATGACAAAACTGTTAGAATCAATTAAAAACACAAACTAGATCACACACCACCCCCATGCACGCACCCCCCCCCCCCCCCCCCCACACACACACACACATACATACACACACACATTTATCAGCCTTGCATCTTTTCGTTTTGTTTTCCTTTGTGCTTTTTTTTGGTTTGTTTTAGATTTGTTTGTTGTTTTGTTTTTTGTTTGTTGTTTTGTTTTTTGGGGGGAGGGTAAAGAGATGCTTTGTTTTTAATCTAAAGATGCTTTGTTTTTAATCTAAATAACAGCATGTGATGTAACTCAAACAATCTGAAGAATGAGAAGGGGTGAAAGAATGATCCCACTGACCATTACATCACTTAACAATGATATGTATCAGTCTGTCATAACAATATGTATCAGTCTATCAAAACAATACCAATGACATGTATCATTAACAACATCAAGGATATGTATCATTAACAATATCAAGGATATGTATCATTAACAATACCAATGATATGTATCATTAACAACATCAAGGATATGTATCAGTCTGTCATAAACAATACTAACGATATGTATCATTCAGTCTATCTTACCAATCCCTGTCTTACCTCGTAAAATGATGGCACTGATAGAAGACAACAAAAAGCAAAGTAACAGGAAAACGCAACACGGGAGCAACATCCAAAAATACATGTATGCATTCCAACAGAGCCCTGTCACTTTCCCCAGCAGTTCACAATGACACAGAGTCTTTTCAACTTTCCAGAACCAAGGAATGAAACCCAGAAGATATATCTCAAATCACACTTCTTCTGCTGCAAACGCTCAGACAACACCCATAGTTATCTGTCAACTGTGAGCGAAAATGTGTTGCGCTGCTGTTAAAGCACCTGACAAGTCAGCCACAGCGCTATCTGACTTCAGCATGTCTCAACTACAATATTACTGATTATTTTTTACACTTTTACAAGGTGAAAAAATAGTAGTGATGTAGAGTTTTCCCCAGGACCCAGCGTAATTGAAACACCCTGGAGGTTATCCATCTGCTTTTACATTCCTTCAGGTCTCAAGGGAAGGAAGCACGATGCCCTGTCTTTTCTTGTCCTTATGCCTCAGCTGACGCATTCCGCCTTCAGAGCAGCTCATGACCAGTCTAGCCTGCGACCCCTGTTGGTGGAGGATGCCCAGAACTGGTTTAGTTACTGTGCTGGTTTGAAGCTCCTGAGCCGTTTTCACCACAGCTTAAGGCTGTGCCACCCACCCTGCATACCCCGTGTAATGTCCCCATCAAGAGAACACCCACATGAAAAGATCAGGCACTACAGAGTTCACTCATTACCCAAGAGAATGAGAGATCTTTGCAGAGCTGAAGGTCACCCAAAGCACGCACTGTGTCTGTCTTGTTTGGAGCACGTCCCCGAAGTTGGATGCAGCTACCTTAATGGTGGGTAAAAATGGTTGTATGTGCAAAATCTTACCACTGGTAAACTTTGGAGATCTAGCTGAGGAACACCCCCCCCCCCCCCCCCCCCCCCCCCCGCCCCCACCCAAAAAAAAAGGGCATGAATCTGAGAATCACTCTGAGATTGTAAGTTCACACTGGATTAGACAATGGCATGAATGGCTGTTTCTAGACATATATCCCCAAAGTCAGAATGCTGCTATCTTCATGATGGGGAAAAGTGGTCTCACATGCAAAATCTCACCACTGGCGAATCTCAGAGCTCTAGCCAAGCAACGAAACCCAACAAAACAAAAAACATTATTACCATTAAAGCAGCTGCACTATGCCTTCAGGGACTGTTCTTCCCCTCCAATGGTGCTTGGAGGCTGTAGTGCCAGGGACTTGCCATGGATGAAGGCACACGGCAAGATTTAAATAAATTAATGCAGGTTTGGCACTTTACTCACATCAATGACTGTAGCTGAGGAATCTTTTTGCTTCATTCCTCAATTCTAACTGGCTAAAATTTCACCAGTGGGGACTGCCGGCTGCCTGTTAGTATACATAGCATCCCCACCCTCTGGAAATTCTGTGCTAGGAATTCCCTCCTTTCTACCCCTCTCTTTGTTTCTGCCTTGTTCCTTTTCTTCCTATCACTTCCTACTTGTCTATTTTCTACCTTCTTGGTCCATTCTCCTGCCTTTTTTCCAGAAAGATTTAACAATTCTTTCCCACACTGATATTACATGCACTAGGCCTAACTGATCAGGCTCTTCAACAGCAGAGCAATGCATTTCTGCTCGTATGACAGACAACATTAGTTGCTGTCTGAGCGTTGGATGATGATGATGACAAGCTGAACAGGCTCTGTGATGGAGTTGAGGGCAATGACAACATGACTGCTGAGATGTATTTTCTGATTACTTTACCGTAATAGCTTGTACTCAGAAAACAAGTATACATCTCAACTAATGAACAACAGCATACTTTACAGTGGCTACATCACAAACATGATGCAAGCATACAAACCAAAAATATCATCAAGAATTTATTTGCAATTGTACAAAACATATCTATCGATCTACAGTAAAAAGTAATACACAAGCATAATACAAATATTGGCAGATAGTAAAAATTATATGTACATTCTTCAAAATGGGACTTTTGCTGCGTAATTTCAATATCCTGGTAATAGGTCATTTTGCCGTGTCTAATATTAATTCAAATCATAAGAAAGTGATAATGTACAGTATATGACAGATGATGATAATCCTCGTGTGACTGAACAGGATAATGACACAGTAACGAAGAAATAAAAACTATGGCAGGAAGACTGGAGGGATAAATGTTCAATCCACTCTCTCACTTGATAAAGCAGCAAGCTTAGCACGTAGCAGGGTGATCATACTAACAAGATTTTTTTGTGACTTGGTTTTTCTCATCATATGTGTAATATCCTGTAGCACTGAATATCATACAAAAACACACAAAAAAGAGCTGTGCACAAACATACACACATGCACACACATACGTACATGCACACGCGTGCGCACACACTTGTCTAATATTACTTTGAGTGAACAGATGTTAAATTAAAGAAAGAAAGAGAGAAAGAGGGAGAGAAAGAAAGAAAGAAAGAACACGAACACACACACTTCCACTGATATCACTATTTGTGAAATGTGATAAACAGAAGAAATATTCACACTCTCACTTAACCAGCTTCAAACAACAGTACCCACAGCATGAAGATGTTTTGCAGTAGAAGAGGGTAAAATAAGAGGGTTTTCTTTACGCATAGAGCTCCAGTGGATCCCCTCCCACTGCGGCATTAAAGGAAATGAACAAGCAGACAAGATGGCCAAAATAGGGGCAAGAGAGGAGCAAGAGAACAATCCTGTCAACCTAATGGAGATGAAAATCATCATCAAATCTCTCTTCAGATCACCACTCAAACCAGACCCTTATCACCAGCTTTCACGACAAGCACAGGTGGTCATTTTCAGACTACGCACAGGGCACAACAGGCTGAATAAACACCTCCACAGACAATTGAAAATTACACCATCTGCTATGTGCCCCTGTGGAGAAGAAGAACAGGATACGGCCCACATCCTACAAGACTGCAGGACCCTCCAGACGCTAAGGCTGGAAGTGTGGCCTGAGCCCACGCCTCTGGAGCAGAAACTGTACGGCACGGTGGATGACCTGCAGGCAACTGCTGAATTCCTCAGAAGATCTGGTCTCACAACATAACCCAGGCAACGCAAAGAAGAAGAGGGTTTTCTTGTTGTTTTTTTGGTAAAATAAGTTACTAAAACCTCAGTACCTTCAGGATGGTAATGTCACTGTGGTTAATGCACTTGCTGCTCAAAGCAAAAGTTACACACACATTAATCATAGTGGTTGCCTGGTTGTCAGGCCAGCATTCATGTAGTCTCGGCCTACAACACAACAGTGCCCAGCCCCCTGCTATATTCAGACAGAGAGAAGAGAAAGGAGGTGGCAGGATGGTTTAGACATTCACCTGCCTAACGAGTAAACTGTGAGGTTCTGGGTTCGATTTCCCAGCCTTGCCCTTTCTGCCCAGTTTGACGGGGTAATCGAAGTGGGCGTCAAGTCTTTCAGAGAAAACTCTTAATCAGTCACACCCGAGCGCTTACGGAATTGGGTCCTTTAAAAAAATCTGCTGTTTGATTTATGTACGATAAATCAGATTGACCACTTCATGTACGGTATGTTGCATACACAAAATCTGACCGCTGGTGAACCTCGGAGCTCTAGGCAAGGAAGGGGGGGGGGGTAGAATGGAGAGGCGTATTGTTCATTAGTAAGACAGGAAAACTTAGCAGTATGGTTGCAGGTAGGCATGCCTTGCTCTTGGCTGCATTAGTATGCAGCTTATACAACCCGCACAAAAAAGTATTTAAGAAGAAAAGAAAGGGGAAAAAGGAGAAGGATAAAAAAAATATATTTTAAAAAAGGGGGAAAAAGAGGCAAAAAGTGTGTCAATTTTTTGTTAAAAGACATTCACACATACACATACATATACACACACACATACACATACACACACACACACAGAGTAGGAAAGAAAGGCAACAAAGAAAAAGAAGGGGGGAAATGCACAAACGGAATAAACACTCAAAAGGAAGGGCTTCTTCACCACCTGTAGGCTAGTTCAGACAAAGTTCAAGAGCCCTGGTAGACCTCTCCAACACTACAATGGCCCCTATACTATAGTATATATATATATATATACATCTGCTTACAGAGCTGTGAACCCAGACACCCCCTCACACACAGCACCAAGAGAAACAATGCTAAATACTAATACTATGGCATTTGAAGGATAACACACAATACAAGAAATTTTAGTCATGATCGCAAAGGAATAGGATGTTGTAGGAACAAAATCAAATGAAATGAACTATGTGGTAAGTACATTGCAATAATCATGTGCCATTATTATCTTCTATATCGTAGCATGCTGCTGAAAGCCCTGAACCATTATCTAGAGACTATGGACCCGCATTAATGCTACATTTTCAACATACATATATATAGAGAGAGAGACAGACAGACAGACAGATAGACAGACAAATAGATATAGAGTAGAGATAGATAGATAGATAGATAGATAGATGGATAAAATACAAGATAGAAGATAGAGAGAGAGAGAGAGATAGAAGAAGATAGATAGATAGAAGAAGACAGAAGATAGAGAGAGATAGATGATGGCGATGGCTGGATGACTGAATGGATGATAGCATAGATGGCTAGATGGATAGATAGACAGACAGACAGACAGACAGACAGACAGACAGACAGATAGATAGATAGATAGATAGATAGATAGATAGATAGATAGATAGATAGATAGACAGACTAAATATAGGTATTACCAGTCACGTACACAAAAATCTCGTCATTGGTGAACTTCAGAGCTAAGCTGAGGAATGAAAACAAAACGTATATTTTTCTTTCCATTTGTCCTGTGGACAGCTCAGTCTCCTCACTCTCTGTGACCACGGCAGCAGTTTGCTGCATGTCCTCCCAGTTACCATAGGGCTCCTGGATCACTGAGGCTGGGTACTATGTATATTTCTTTGTCATGAATACATATATATAATCCACATTTTTCATCCTCATGTATCAGTTACATGAATTCAAAACACACATTTCACATACTCACACTTTTACATGGATGTTCTCTCTCTTATTCAACCCACTCATGCTTTTACTTCTGCCTTTACATTCTCGTTCATTTTCAACACATGCCTGCATGTATACATTTAATCTTTTATCACTTTCCAACTGGTTTGATTTTTACACACATTTTACAACAAAGGAAGGCTACGTTTGTTTTTTGCTTTCCCTGAACAGTCCATTTCAAATATGAAATTTTTAAAATATTTCTGAAGCACACAGCCAATATGTTCAGAAAATGTCCATAAATATTTTACAGTTTATACACTATTGTGACTTTCTCTGCAGTTTGACAGATGACAAACATAAAGCATTAGATTTAGAACTGTAAAAAATAAAAAATAACAACAACAACAAATGTTTAGAACTGTATTTTGCATATTACTCTGACATTTTGGGGTTTTTTTCTAACATAACAATTTTTCGGGTTACTCTAACACACTTTCTTTGTTTCATTTACATTCAGGTCATTATAATATGTTTTGATATATATAATATTTAAAACATTTTAAATGCTTCATTTGTGGTCTACACACATGCACGCACACATGCACACAATAAGGAAGGGGGAGCAACTGTTTACTAATGGAATGTGTTTAATGCTTTTAGGTTTTACATATCATTCTAGCCAAACACTCCTGTGGCCACACATCCAGGTTTAAAAAAAACAACTGAAAAAAACCGCTTTAAAATCTCTCCAAAATTAAGGAGTGGGAGGGGGGGAGGGGGGGGAAACAGGGAATGGGGGTGGGGGCATGGGGCAGGGGCATTTAAAAGGAAAAAAGTATCTGGCACAACCACAGTTAAGTCCTTCGGATGAGACTATAAACCGAGGCCCCGTGTGCGAACACACGCAGAACATCTTGCGCACACGTTAAATTCTGTTCCACTTTTCATAAGAGTAGGCCATTGTGTGCCGATGGGAACAGATGACAAAATTTACAAAACCCCATACACACGGGGACTGGATGTTAAAAAAAAGCACATGAGTGCTTATTCCATTATCCTCAATTTAAAAAAAAAAATTTTAATTTTAATTTTTTTAAATGTCATCTGAGCGGTTTGATTTGTTGCTTTACAAGATTCAGTGCTATATAAATTCCATACATTATTATTATTATTATTATTATTAATGTCAATAAATCCAGATAAAAGCCCCTGATATGGGTTTACCAGTATCACACATATCACTTGCAATCATGATGAAAATCACATACAACTGCATACATACATAATGATCTCTCATGCTCTGTCTTACACACACACACACAAACACACACACACAGTGATACACACACTCACACTCACTCACACACTCACACTCACTCACACACACAAACACGCACGCACACAAGCACACACACATGTACACACTCACACACACACTCACTCACTCACTCACTCACACACACACACACACACAAACTCACACACACTTACTCACACACTTAACACACACACACACTCTCACACACATACTCAGTGCAGTCCCATACCATACATCCTTGGAATGCATTTATAATGAAGGTCTCTTTCTCCCTTGACAGTGACACAAGCCATCATGATGCCACAAATTTACCACCGCACACACGACAGGCAACATAACGATTCCACACTTTTTTTTTTTTTTTTTTTTTTGCTGCCTCATCTTCTGACGACCCCCGTCCTACTGTTCCCACGCCGCTCATTCCAATCTCCCCGCCACAACCACACCCAGATTTGTTATGTCTCATCCTCAGGGTCGGAAGTCCACAGGGAGCCCATCACTATCAGGCCGCCGTGGGGCCACCAGCCAGAGGGGCCCTGCACTGCTGCTGGGTCACTTTGGTGGTGTTCAGTGGTGCCTGTTCTGAGCTAACATACGCAGGACACCACCTACTAAGGCCCCTACTAACGACAGTATTAGCTCAGTCGCAGAGCCAGACTGAGTGAGTTGCCCACCCCAGGTGGCAACCACCACAACGTCCCTCCAACGACCGTCCCCCGCGAACCTCCAACCCCAAAGGCTTTGACACAAACTCACCACAGGCACAGAAGTGTATGGGCAAACCGAATCTGATGTCACCATGAGACCAGAGAAACCGGGACCACCGAATCAGAGGCAATTTTTTGTTTAATGCATGATGATCAATGACAATGAGGATGACGTAATGATGCTGCTGTGGAAGTGCATATGCTTTGAGACTACTTGACAGGATTGTACTCTACGCTTACTATCATAATATATCCCGGCGTCAACCGGGCCCGAGAGATACAGACCCCTGCAGTGTTGGTCAGGTAATTTGAGCAACACTCTCAAACTTGCATCCGTTAAGTGGATGAAGCTCGACTGTGTGGTCCCAGTCTTCCCACTGAGCCCACAGCACATTCACTCTGGGTAGGAGCCAGCCGGAGTCCGAAAAATCCCTATGACTCTTATGGGAATCGAACCCGCGACCTTCCAGTCCGTAACCCAAGGCGCTAACCACTGCGCCATGGCGGCTGGTATTCCACACATTTACCACACCACACCACACCATCAAACATTGCTTTCTGTCTTCAATGTCACGACAAAGTCAGATGTGCTGGGACTGACTTTGTCAGGCACTTAACGGCAGCGCAACGCATTTTCGCTCGTATGACAGACAACAATTGAATAGTTGCTGTCTGAGCATTCGACAAAGAAGTGAAGAAGTCCTGAATGTAACAACACACTATATAACACCACACATTTACCACACCCCATTATCAAACATCTCTGTACGATGGTGGGTGGCAGGATGACCAAGACGTTCACCTGCCAACAATTAAACCACAAGGTTCTGGGTTCAATTCCAAGCCTCACCCTTTCTTCCCAGTTTAACCCCCCCAAAAAAAATTTAACTGAATGTAAAAGTCCTTTAGAAAAGACTATAAACTGATGCACCATGTGTGAATGCATGCAGAACAACTTGAACACACATTATAAACCCATTCCACGTTTTGGAAGAGTAGGCCATTGCGTGCCAAAAGGAACAGATGGCAGAAAGAAAACAAACACATGCACACAGGTGTAGTGTTAACTGTTAAGACACCATCCCCAAAGTCAGAGTAAAAGTAAATATGTTCTTTCAAGCCAAAAGGCCCAAAGAGCCGGAGCTTATCCCGGTTTCTGTAGCGTTAAGCGAACTGATGCTAGTCTGTCGCCAGATACTTCCCCAGCAGAGCTGGTACCCACTTGTACACCTGGGTGGAGTGAGGAAAATAGGAGTAAAGTGTCTTTCCCAAGGGCACAACACCAAGCCGAGCGGGGATCGAACCCGCGACCTCTGGATCACAAGTTGACCGCCTAAACCACTCGACCACGGTGCCTCCTTCAAAGTCAGAGTGCCACTGCCTAAATGGTAGGAGGTAAAAAACGTCGCATATGTAAAAATCTCACCATTGATGAACCTCAGAGCCCTAGCTGAGGGAAAAAAATCCCCAACTATTTCTGTCTTCAATAACACACACACACACACACTATATATATATAATATATATATATATATATATCATAACACAACACATTTACCACACCACACAGCACACCATCAAACATCTCTTTCTGTCTTCAATACATAACAACACACTATATGGATATATCACAACACCACACCTTTAGCACACCACACCACACCAACAAACATCTCTTTCTGTCTTCGATATAAAAACAACACATTATACAACATTTACCACACCACACCAACAAACACCTCTTTCTGTCTTTGAACAACATATATATATAACAACACACCCTATCACAACACACCACACCACACATTTACAACACCACACACCACAGCACAGCATCACACATTTACCACACCACACCACACCACACCACACCACACACCACACCACACCACACATTTACCACACAGCACAGCATCACACATTTACCACATCACACTACACCACACCACACCACACCACACCACACTACACCACACTACACCCCAGCATCACACATTGCTCTCGGAGGCTGCGTACTGACTCTCCTGGTCTGTCATCTCCCGCAGAGTGTCCCAGGCAGACCGGCCCCCTGGCCGCCCCGTCACCGACCTCGCCGGCCCGCTGCGCTCCGAGCCTCCGCCACCACCGCCATAGTCCGACATGGCCGAGGAAAAGCCGGGCGGGGGCCGGTGGCAGTTCATGTAGGGGTTGCTCATCACCGAGCCCGCCACAGAGGCAGAGTCGTTCCAGTCACCGCCTTGGACGGAGTCACCGCCGTCGGTCATGCGACACAGCGCGTCCCACTTGGACTGGGGGGGAAGGGGCCTGGCAGAGCTGGCGCCGGGCGTGACTGTGGGGCCTGACACAGCGGCTGTGGCAGGTGTTGGGGTGGGCAGCATCGCCAGCGTGTTCTGGGGCACCCCTCCTGCGCTGTGAGGGTAGGGCACCATCATGGGGGGCTGGCCCGTGGCCTGCATGTAGGCCAGGTGGGGGGCGGGGTAGCCGGCAGTGGGTGGGTAGCCGGGGTAGGCCTGAGGGGGGTACATCGCGTGCGGGGCAGGTACGCCCGCGATCTGCTGCCTTCCCACAGCGGAGGAGTGGTCCAGGGCCCCGTCATCCCCGTCCTGATGGATTCCAGGTCGTCGTCGTTATCATCGTCGTCGTCGTCGTCGCTGTCCCGCCGCCCTTTGCTGCCCGGTCCTTTCCTAGGCCTGGCTTTAGGTTTGGGTTTGGGTTTGGGTTTGTCTCGGGGCGGGTCTGGCCTCCTCCTGTCCACCCCTTCCCCGTCACTTTTCACTTCAGAGTCCGTCCTCCTGTGCTTCGCTTTGGCACTCACGGCAGACGCTGAATTCGCTCGGTCTCTGGATTTGGAACGGGCGGAGAGGGACGATGCCGAATTTCTCCTTTCACGAGGTTTGGTAACTCCGGATGAGGAAGAGGAAGAGTCTAAGTTGCGCGACCTGGATTTGGCCGTCTGTGTTTGTGAGGAGCTGACACTTCGAGGTTTGCCTTTCTTGGCCACCATTTTTTTACCCGGGGAAACGTTGGTGAACCCCGTTCCAGTCTGGGTGGCACACTCGCGCAGCGTTTGCGTCGACCTTGTCTCCTGGTCGCGCAGTTCCACCTCAAGGTCGCCTAAAGATCTGAAGTTTCTGTCTCGCCGGGACAGCCTGCGCTCCTTGAAACTGTCTCTGCTGGGGCGTTCGCTCTCTGTGTCGTCGAAGGCCAGGGAGTACACCGATTCTCCCAGGGAGTTTTTGCGTCGTCTTCGTGCGTATAAAGAAGATCGGGAGGCGTACAGGGAGTTCTTGGATCCGGTTCTGCGAAGAGCTGTTCGGGGAAAAACATGAATAATGATAATGTTTGTTTTAAGCATAACTCTCTTCTTTTGACGGTGACATGTAAAAAATAAATGATGTGTGTAGACTGTCTTGTTTCCAGTCAGGAAACTGTTCCATCAGTCTCATACTGATTCAAGTTGATGAGATGAAAATGGAATGAATGTCATATCTTCGATATCTAAGGTCACACTCACAAATTTGCCTGCTGTTATTCTTTGTAGATGATGTGTGAATGAATCAGCCAATGAATCAGTCAGTAAGTCCGTCAAAAATCAATGTGCATGCTCTTGCACTGCACTGGAGGTCAATGTTGAGTTGGTAAAAAAGTAAAGGTGTTCCATAACCTATGTGGTCGTAGGGGAGTGAGGCATTAGAGACCTCAACTTCTCTAGGGGCCAGCATATTGAGGGCGGTGCCCATCTCCTCTCCCTCACTGCTTTACTTCCCTGACCCTAAAGAGGCAGGTACCCATTTACAGCTGGGTAAACTGGGGGACTGTACTGAAGCCAAGGCGCGCAAACTGTCCCCCATCCAAGTGTTAACCATGCTCAATGCTGCTTAACCTTAGTGGGGAAAGCGAGTGCTCTATCCCGTCCCCTGTTCAGTTGGTAACAAATTATTAATCTGCAATATAAAAAAATAAATTTTAAAAAACCTAGCTGTTCAATACCTCCCAAAAAAAGCAGATTGAAAATCAGACAATTCTATGAAAAGTTATTACAAACTGAAGTGTTAGACTTCAAGAAATGCCAAAATGAGAAATAGACAAATTTTGCATTGCAACAGGACCTGCAGGTGGTCAGGTCGAGGGGTTGGGTGTTTCTAAACGCATTTCTAAAGCAAAGGGAAACAAAATTACACTCTACCACTTCAGTACAAGGTAGAAGAAAGCGTATAGTTTTATGTGAAATCAAAATCTTAAAACTGACAACCTGACCCCCACCAGCCTATAGGCTCCAAGCGGCAAGTGGGTCAGGTGCAGTGCCACTCATTTCATTTCCTACAGGATTCGAAAGACTGGTGTCATCATCCAAAAGACTGGTGTCGTCATCATCCAAAAGACTAGTGTCATCATCATCCAAAAGACTAGTGTCATCATCATCCAAAAGACTGGTGTCATCATCCAAAAGACTGGTGTCGTCATCATCCAAAAGACTGGTGTCATCATCATCCAAAAGACTGGTGTCATCATCATCCAAAAGACTGGTGTCGTCATCATCCAAAAGACTGGTGTCATCATCATCCAAAAGACTGGTGTCATCATCATCCAAAAGACTGGTGTCGTCATCATCCAAAAGACTGGTGTCATCATCATCCAAAAGACTGGTGTCATCATCATCCAAAAGACTGGTGTCCTCATCATCCAAAAGGACTGGTGTCCTCATCATCCAAAAGACTGGTGTCATCATCATCCAAAAGGACTGGTGTCCTCATCATCCAAAAGACTGGTGTCATCATCATCCAAAAGACTGGTGTCATCATCATCCAAAAGACTGGTGTCGTCATCATCATCCCAAAGACTGGTGTCCTCGTCCAAAAGACTGGTGTCATCATCATCCAAAAGACTGGTGTCATCATCATCCAAAAGACTGGTGTCATCATCCAAAAGACTGGTGTCATCATCCATCATCATCCAAAAGACTACTGTCATCATTCAAAAAACTGGTGTCGTCGTAATCCAAAAGACTGGTGTCATCATCATCCAAAAGACTGGTGTCCAAAAGACTGGTGTCATCACCCAAAAGACTGGTGTCATCACCCAAAAGACTGGTGCCATCATCCGCAAAACTGGTGTCATCATCCATCATCATCCAAAAGACTGGTGTCATCATCCAAAAGACTGGTGCCATCATCCAAAAGACTGGTGTCATCATCCGCAAAACTGGTGTCATCATCCATCATCATCCAAAAGACTGGTGTCATCATCATCCAAAAGACTGGTGTCATCATCATCCAAAAGACTGGTGTCCTCATCATCCAAAAGACTGGTGTCATCATCATCCAAAAGACTGGTGTCATCATCATCCAAAAGACTGGTGTCCTCATCATCCAAAAGACTGGTGTCATCATCATCCAAAAGACTGGTGTCATCATCATCCAAAAGACTGGTGTCATCATCATCCAAAAGACTGGTGTCCAAAAGACTGGTGTCATCATCCAAAAGACTGGTGTCATCATCATCCAAAAGACTGGTGTCATCATTCAAAAGACTGGTGTCATCATCATCCAAAAGACTGGTACCGTGGTGTCATCATCCAAAATACTGGTGTCATCATCATCCAAAAGACTGGTGTCATCATCCAATAGACAGGTGTCATCATCCCAAAGACTGGTGTCCTCATCATCCAAAAGACTGGTGTCCTCATCATCCAAAAGACTGGTGTCCTCATCCAAAAGACTGGTGTCCTCATCATCCAAAAGACTGGTGTCCTCATCATCCAAAAGACTGGTGTCATCATCATCCAAAAGACTGGTGTCCTCATCATCCAAAAGACTGGTGTCATCATCATCCAAAAGACTGGTGTCCTCATCCAAAAGACTGGTGTCCTCATCCAAAAGACTGGTGTCATCATCACCCAAAAGACTGGTGTCATCATCCACAAACACTCAACATATAAACATTCTTCGACACAAAGGAAGACAACAAAACCAAACCAAACAAAACCAAAGTTCTTCAACAACTAGCATACTTACGGTTATAGTTGCTGTCCACATCGCTGTCCTCGTAGTCATCAGCAGTCACATGGGGCACTGCGCGGTAACCTCTCGGAGTGCTGGGCTGGCCGATAGAGTCCGTGTCCTCCAGGCCGGTGCCTGTGCTGCGAGACCGACCAATCCTGGGCGACTTGGACTTACTCTTTCGCACACTGTCCGACTTCCTGAACCGGCCTTCGTACTCCGTCTTGGGCTCCTTGGGTTTAGTCTTCCCATCCTTAGCCTTGCTCCTGACCTCGTCTGCATCATTCACCGGTTCCGCAGGCTTTTTAGCTTTGGGCTTTTTCTCTGCGTCTGCTTTTTCGGGTTTGGGTTTGGATTTGCTGGGCGCCGATTTTTTCGATTTGGGTTTGGAAGCGGGAGGAGGTTCTGAGTGTTGAGAATCAGCAGAACTGGTGCGCGTTTCGTCAACGTCCGGAGCGCCTTTGGGGCGTCGCGCCTGTTGGGCGTCCGCCTTACGCTTGATGCTCGGGGAGTGAGGGTCCTGTACCCGAATCGGCACGATCTCGCTGGGAGAGGGGGGCCCCCCCCCTTCAGGGTTCAGCGACACGCCGCTCTCTGCCCCACCTGCGCCCTGCAGGTGATCCATCTCTGAAGAGGAGGACGAGGGGCGCGGGGCGCGGCGGATGCTGGCCACCTTCTCTTCTCTGCGCACGGGCTCTGGGGGCGACATGGGCACAGGGGGCAGCGTGGGAGGCTTGATGAAAGACCCGGCAGGAGGGCGAGGGTCGTCGTCAAAATTGGTGTCGAAGGTCGTGTTCCACGTCTCGGTCAGGGACACGTCGTCCGAGTCGTTGGCAGGGTCGTCTCCCCTGCCGCCGGTTCCGCGGGCGCGTTCTTCCGCCGCTTCCCGCTCCGCCGCGTGGAAGGATGCCCGGAACCGCGGGTGGCTGTGCAGGGCGCTGACCAGGGGGGACTTGGGGGCGGCCCCCTGCTTCTGAGGCCGCCTGTCGTCCTGAGGCCGCCGGTCCTCCTCTGGGGTCTGGGGTCTCCTCCTCCCTTCCCTGGGGGGCTCATCGTACGACCTGTTTCTGTACGTGTTCCTATCGTTGTACGCGTTCCTATCACTGTACGCGTTCCTATCGTTGTACGCGTTCCTATCGTTGTACGCGTTCCTATCACTGTACGCGTTCCTATCGTTGTACGCGTTCCTATCACTGTATGCGTTCCTATCACTGAACACTTTCCTATCATTGTACGTGTTCCTTTCATTATTAGAAGTGTTCCTTTCATTATTAGAAGTGATCCTTTCATTATTAGAAGTGTTCCTTTCATTATACGACCTGTTCCTCTCATTATACGACCTGTTCCTCTCGTTTTCATTTCTGAAGGCAGCGGGTCTGACAGGATGACCGTTCCTCACCACTTCCTCCTCCCCGCAATCAGACTCAGAATCGGACGGATCTTGCTGCTGCTGCTGCTGCAGCGACGGCGGTGGTGGCCGTCGTGTCTGTGCGGGCAACGGCTTCTTCTTCAAAGGCGGGGAGTCCTCTTGGCGCGGCGGGATGATTCTGTCGTGAGCCGCGTTGTCGAGGCCGAAGCTGGGGGGCGAGGTGAGGCCGGGAGACGTGAGGTCCACCTTGGGGTCGTAGGGGCCCCTGCTCCGGTACTGGTCCCTCTTTCTGCGGTAACAGCAGACGATGATGACCGCCATGCAGATGACGAAGACGATGACGCCGGCCACGATGCCCACCACCATCCCCACAGCAACCGGTTTTTCGTCCTCGCCCACCAGTGTGTTGTCCTCTGCAACAGGTAAGTGTCAACATGATTTTGGGGGGAGAGTGGGAGGGGGGGGAGTTCTCTCGCTCGCTCGCTCGCTCTCTCTCTCTCTCTCTCTCTCTCTCTCTCTCCCCTCTCTCTCTCTTCTTCTATTACTCTCTACTCTTCTCTCTCTTCTCTACTCTCCTGTAGTGTAGAAACATGATTTTACTTCTGTGGGGTTAACATGCTTTTTTTACTCCTGCAGTGTAAACATGATTTTACTTCTCCTGTAGTGTAAACATGATTTTACTGCTGTGGTGTTAACATGATTTTACTCCTGCAGTGTAAACATGATTTTACTGCTGCAGTGTAAACATGATTTTACTTCTGCAATGTAAACATGACTTTACTTCTGTGGGGTTAACATGCTTTTTTACTCCTGCAGTGTAAACATTTTACTTCTGTGATGTTAACATGCTTTTTTACTCCTGCAGTATAAATATCATTTTACTCCTGTAGTGTAAACATGCTTTTCCTCCTGTAGTGTAAACATGATTTTACTTCTGTGGTGTGAACATGATTTTCCTCCTGTAGTGTAAACATGCTTTAACTCCTGCAGTGTAAACATGCTTTTACTCCTGCAGTGTAAACATGATTTTACTTCTGCAGTGTAAACATGATTTTACTTCTGCAGTGTAAACATGATTATACTGCTGTGGTGTAAACATGATTTTACTCCTGCAGTGTAAACATGATTTTACTCCTGTGGTGTAAACACAATTTTACTCCTGTTGTGCAAATATAATTACAGGTGCAAAAATAATTTTACTCCTGGGTGTAAGCATGATTTTACTCCTGTGTGTAAATACGATTTTAATCTGGTTGTGTAAATATTATTTTACTCCTCTAGTGTAAACATTGCATCAGTCCTGTAAACATAATTTTACGCTTGTAGTGTAAATATTTTTTTCATTCCTCAGCTAGAGCTCCGAGGTTCACCAATGGTGAGATTTATACATATATACAACTGTTCCCTCCCCAACCCCCAAAACAAACCATTTAGGTAGCCACATTCAGTCTTCGGGGATGGTATCTTAACATGAAACACATGCCCATGCTGGGTTTTTTTCCAGTCATCAATTCCTACCAGCACACAATGGCCTCCTCTTCTATGCGTGCATTCACACTCAGGGCTTCAGGATAAAGTCTCATCCGAAAGACTTCGATATTCTGTTTGATTTCTCCATCAAACTGGGAAGAAAGGGCAAAGGCCGGGAATCGAACTCAGAACCTCACCGTTTACTTGTTGGCAGGTGAACGTTTCAACCACCCCACCACCCTCCTTTCTGCAGTGTCAATATGGTTTTACCCCTGTAAACACAGTTTTACGGGGGAGTGGAGTCAGAACAGATGGCAGGCTACCCCCCTCCCCCAGAAAAGAAACCCCCTCAAGCAGACACAGCGCTACGCAGAGACTCAAACCCATACCTCAGTTTCCACGGGATCATGATTTTGACATTCTACCCACTACGCTATTCTGCCCTGAAATCCATGTCTACTGGAGTTTTTTTGTTTCATCACTCCTCAGCTGTAACTCCAAGGTTCAGATCGTTCAACTTTCAATGATGGAATAACGAAAGCCGCACCAGCCTCATCAGTATTTAGAACGGACCCATCAGTATAGATTTTTAGATGATCAGGATAAGTAGTTTGAATATGTTCTTTTACTAATGATGTAAGAATGTTAACATTTTCAACTTTTCTTACAGAAGAATGTACTTCTGACTTTGCTAATTCCTTTGGATTAAGTTCTGAATGTTTAAAAAGGGGAGAAGTGT
This sequence comes from Rapana venosa, assembly GCA_028751875.1. Classification (NCBI taxonomy): domain Eukaryota; kingdom Metazoa; phylum Mollusca; class Gastropoda; order Neogastropoda; family Muricidae; genus Rapana; species Rapana venosa. The sequence continues at coordinate 8,902,218 of CM054146.1, forward strand.
AAGTACTAATTGTAGTAAGCGAGCTGATAGTTCTTGCTCTTTTTGGAAAGTGAATGTCAGACTTTATCTGGACTTCATTTTCAATGTTGCTGTCATTTGTAGTACTTCTTACGACATATTTTGCCACAGCAAGTTGTCGATATTCATTTAAAGGTAGAACTCCTATTTCCTTATATGTGCCTAGAGTTGAGGCGTGAGCTGGTACACCTAAAGCAAGTCTAAATGCTTTACAATCAAGACTCTGGATTTTCTGAAGCAAATAATTTGGAGCACTGAAAAATACTTCTTGTCCATAAGACAGTCTTGATCTCACTAGGGACATGGACAGGTGCTTTAATACAGTAACATCTTGCCCCCATGGCTGTTTACTGGTAACTTTTAAGAAGTTAAGAACTTTCTTAGCTTTAGTTGCCATATATTCAATATGTTGATTCCACGTTAACTTAGAAGTGAGGTATACACCTAAGAATTTCACTGCTTGTTTGTATTCTAAAGTTTCTCCATTTATTCGAAAATTAGGTAGAACTTGTGGGTCAACACCGTTATTAAAGAGGACAAGGTTGGTTTTTTCAGGGGAAAGTGAAAGACCATTCTCAAAAAGATAACCACTAAGTTTGTCAATTTCTCTTTGATATACTTTTTGATAAAATGTTAACTGCCTTTTGGGTGTTTTCTTTTTCATTGTAACATCCATCCACAAGCATATATCGTCAGCATATTGTGCAAGAACAACACTGTTAGATAAAAGTCTAGGAAGATCATGCAGTAAAATGTTGAATAGATAAGGTGATATTACTGAACCTTACTGAACCTATTATGAAATTCACGCGTATGCGACAATTTTTGCCCATCATTAAGGCAGCTGCATTCTGACTTCAGGGATGATGTCTAAACACGATGCCAGTGTGCAAACTTTTTTTTTTAACATGGTTTTTTTTTTTGGTCATCCATTCTTACCTGCATGAATAGCCTACTATTCTGAAAAGGGGAAAAGGTTTTAGCGTGTGCGCAAGATGTTCTGCATCCATTCACACACAGAGGGGCTTGGTTTACTCTCTCATCAGAAAGACCTTCAGTGGAGTGGAGTCAGTACTGATGTTAACTCCAGAGGTAAACAAATCCCCTTGAACACGCCTCTCAGTGGTGGCTCGAATCCAGCATCAATCCTACCATCAAACTGCGAGTCTAACATTCTAACCACTAGGATACTGTCCCCAACCCCCCTACCTCAAAATGATCTTCTTTGACGAATGCTCAGACAACACTTATTGAGTATTGTTGTTTGTCATGTAAATGAAAATGTGTTGTGCTGCCGTTAAGCGCCTGACAAGTCAGGCCCAGCGCATCTGACTTTGGTTGGGGAGGGACTGTTTCTTTTAGGATTTTCGATGCAGCAGAATGGACCAAGAGATCAGAAAATAGACAAGAAGGAGAAGACAGGAAGAAATGGAACATGGCAGAAACAAAAGAGAGAGACAACAGAAAAGAGGGAATTCCTAGCACAGAATTTCTAGAAGGTGGGGATGCTCTTCATACCAACAGGCCCCCTGGCATTCCCCACACAGGACTACAGGAGCCTAAAGCTCTCTCTCTCTCTCTCTCTGACAACACACACACTTACACTCTTTCTCGCACCCATGTTAAAACCTGTTCCACTTTTCCTGAGAGTAGGCCACTGTGTACCAGCAGGAACTGATGACAAAACTGACAAAAACTGTATACACACAGGGACTGGGAGAATGTAAAAAAACAAAAACAAAACAAAAATAAACCAAAACCCCACAAGAGTGCTTATTCTATTATCCCTCAAAAAACAAAAGAGCACATAAATACAAAATAAATAGATAAATAAATCAAGCCCCCGGCGGGCCAGTTCCACCATCCCTCCCTCACCTGTATAAACGCGAATGGTGATGCCGAAGGAGTACTCCCTATCCTGCAGGCTCCGGCGCGACAGGCTGATGGTGGCCTGCGCCCCTTTTGCCGTGATCTTCTTCGGCATGGCGGCCCCGGCCCTCAGCGTCAGGGACTGTGGAGAAGAACAGAACAGAATCTTTTGACTACGACGAGGAAATGGTCAACTTCTAGACAGTCGGAATTTGGCTGGCGTTTCCACTTGTACACACTGTGAATGTGCGCATGTGCGTGCACACACACACACACAAGTGAGTGTGTGTGTGTGTGTGTGTGGGCGTCCCTGCATGCATGCGCACTTGTGTGTGTGATACATAGTAATAACAAAGGAAATAGTATTCTTAACATGAACAAATAAGAACAGTATTTTAAGATTTAGATCTCTCTCTCTCTCTCTCTCTCTCTCATATTCAGTCTCCTACTTTAGGATCGTCTGGTATCACTTAAAGTAAGTATAAAAAAAAAAGTATGTTCTTTCGAGCCAGAAGGCCCATAGAGCCGGAGCTTATCCCAGTTTCTGTAGCTTTAAGCGAACTGATGGTTTTTCACCACCCCTGTGACAGGACGCTAGTCTGTCGCCAGATACTTCCCCAGCAGAGCTGGTATCCACTTGTACACCTGGGTGGAGTGAGGAAAATAGGAGTAAAGTGTCTTTCCCAAGGACACAACACCGAGCCGAGCGGGGATCGAACCCGCGACCTCTGGATCACGAGTTGAATCACTTAAAGTAGAAAGACGTTAAAATTGAAGACTTACTTACTTTACTTACTTACACACACAAGTATGGAAGGTGTGCTTTCACGTTTGAGTATAGGCACAGACATGCATGTATATACACAAATGCATGCATGCTAAAACACTCATACACATGCGCACACACGCATGCATGCATTTGTGCATGCACACATGCATTTACACATACATGTACACGCACATGCACACATGCACACACACACACACATGCATGCACACACATGCACATGCACACACACAAGCACGCGCGCACACGCACACATGCATGCCCACACACCGATATTTCTTACAGACCAAAAACTTATCCTCACTTTTAAAAAAATGGAAGCTGCTTTGGTCCTTCATAGGTTTCTTTTTTTTTCAAAATGGACACTGACAAGATGGAAATCAAAGTCACTGGTGTAACAAACCTGCCTAATTTCTTACACATTCTGACACAATGATAAACATACATACATGGATAATGTTTCTGAGGTATGCGCTTTAACAACAACAACAAATCCACCAGTATCAACAACTGACCCAGACCAAATGCAGTCCAGTTGGCTACTGATGTAAGCTATATATATGCCAAGACCTACAACAAAAACCTATTCTTTCAAATGCTATGCTGAGATTGTCTTTAGCTATGTCAAGCATTTCAGCACAATAACTCGCACTCTCCTTCAAAGGTTAAAAAAAAATCCTCTGAAGTCAGAGTATGGCTGCCTATATGGCAAGGACCTCAAAACCAGTCATACATGCGATCATCCTTCTCATCAAGGACCTCAAAACCAGTCATACATGCGATCATCATTCTCATCCAGCGTGTACTGAAAACAAGTCCCACAGTGATTCCCTGGTGGTGATAAAATAAAGACACAAGCATGTGTTCCTCGTGACCCCCCTAGGGTGTTAAGCCAGGGAACACACAACAACAACAATTTCAACAACAAAACGGAAACTACTTCCTCCATGTTCCCTCATATCGGGTAGAATGTGTGGTGCCTGGTCTTCTCCTGTGCTTGTAACTCTGCAGAAGGTCTGCCTGCCACTGGCCTCAGCCAACACATTCTGACTTCAGGGCAGCTCAGTGAAAAGTTCACCCAAAAAAGATATCAGATTTGCTTTTTTTTTTAAAGGCATGACAATGGGCTGGGTAGGCTGAAAATAAGCAAGAGAGAGGGATAGTGGATAGAGAGGTAAGGGAAAAAGCAGAAACAAAGAGAGTGATAGAAAAGGGGAAATGTTTTATCCCCTTGTTTCTGCTCTTTCCCTTAACTCTAGCACAGAATTTTCAGAGCGTTGGGATGCTATTTATACTGTAAGAGCCCCTGGCATCCCCACAGGGGGGGGGGGGGGGGGAGGAAAACAGAAACAACAACAAAATGACAATCACCTCACACCACAAAAACAAAAAGACAAAATGACAATCAGCTCAACAACACTGAGACAAAAAAACAAAATGACAATCACCTGAACACCACTGAAACAAAAGACAAAATGACAATCACCTCAACACCACTGAAACAAAAGACAAAATGACAATCACCTCAACAACACTCAAACAAAAAGACAAAATGACAATCACCTCAACAACACTCAAACAAAAAGACAAAATCACAATCACCTCAGCAACACCGAAACAAAAAACAAAATGACAAATACCTCAGCCCCACTGAAACAAAAAGACAATCACCTCAAAACCACTGAAACAAAAAAACAAAATGACAAATGACAATCACCTCAACACCACTGAAACAAAAAGACAAAAGACAATCACCTCAACACCACTGAAACAAAATGACAATCAAAATGACAATCACCTCAGCACCACAGAAACAAAAAGACAAACAAAATGACAAACAAAAAGACAAAATGACAATCACCTCAGCGCCACTGAGATCCACACGCAGAGTGACCCCACTGTCGGAGATGGTCAAGTGTGTGAAGGACACGTCCATGATGTCCCGGTCATCGTCAGGCTTGAAACGCAGCGTGCACATCAAGATGTCAGAGGATGAGCTGCCAGGGTTTCGACTCATGATGTTGACGACCTCATCAGTTCGGATCACCAGGTAACCCGAAATGTAGCAGTCACTGTCAGCGTCCATGAAATCTGTACACAAGACAAGATTCAAGATTTAATTCCTTTCACCCCTTTTGGGGTATGGAGGATTACAAACAAATTGAACAGGAGAATAAACCTAACAGCAATATACCCCAAAATAACATGAATACTAACAGTAACTGAAAAGCAAGAGTTCATCGCATAATGATAAGCAAGCAGTATTAAAGACAACATATATGTGGACATCAGGTGTAGTTACTGTTGTGTTGCCTGTAAATGATGGGGGGGGGGGGGGGGGGGTGGGGGAGGGGGGGGGGGGGGGGGGGGGGGGGGGGGGGGGGGTGGTGGGGGGGGGGGGGGGGGGGGGGGGGGGGGGGGGGAAGAAGGAGTTGTTTGGGGTTTGTTTTTTGTTGTTGTTGTTGGGTTGGTTTTTTGGGGGTGGGTGGGTTACATCAGATTTTCAGTTTTACCATTGTGCAACTATGAATTGATAGAATCTTATCCGTAGGCTAAGGAAGGAGTACTGAACTGTAGGGATGATGTTAAACGGTTTATGACTCTAGAGTGCATGCATTTGTCATCCATTCTTACTGGCATGCAAGGAACTCCTCTACCAAAAATCGGAACAGGTTTTAACACATGTGAACAACAAAATGTTCTTGGAGCATTTGTCGACAGACAGACCTTGTAAGAAGGAAGGACTTTGAGGGCAGTGGAGTTGGTACATATGTTAATTCCATGGGGGAAAATCCTCCCAAATGGGTGTCTCGGTGGTGGCTTGAACACACACTCCAACACATTGTAAGCTCAACACTTTAACCACTAGGCTACCCCACCTCCCCAAATGTTGGGAGGTACTGTGCTTTTGCATTGACTGTAATATATAATCAGAACCCAAGTGCAGACATTACTCATTCTGTTTGTTTGTAAGCTTGCACAATTGTGAACTTCTTGTTATTGGGAATGTGATGTAGCTTGCAATCATAACTGAATATCTGCATGCACAGCTCTAGACATATATACAAATACATGAAAAACATCCATGCACACACACATACACACATGCTCGCTTGCACACACACATGCACACTTGCTCACTTGCTTGCATGCACACACACTCACACACACACACACCACACACACACACCACATCACACACACGCACACACACCACACACGCACACACCGCACGAACACACACACCCACACACACACTCACACTGAGTAAAGAGAAGTAAATGGTTTGGACTCAACTTTTCCCTGACAAGAAACTTCATATAGAATAAGAAGACAAAAATAATGAGAATCACACTACACACTAACCAATACTTTAACCAAGTGTTGGAGAAGTTAAACCTAGTGAGTGTTCATCACTTGGTTGATTGAATGGTTGCTTGGTTGTATACTTCACTGCATACATGCTTGGTCGCTTGCTCTTTTTTGGAGGGAAGAGGGTTTGTTGTTGCTGTTGTTATTGTTATTGTTTTTGTTGTTTTTGACAGACACATCTTTGACTAATTGGCACCTAATGGGTGATGACAGATTTTCACAAACCTACACCGCAGTACTTCACAATTCATTTTAACCACCCCCACCCCTACCATCACAACTACAACAACCACCACCACTACCATCACCGCCACCACAACTACCACCACCACCACCACAACAACAACAGTAACAATATCAACAACTTTTTTTTTTATTAAATGCAGATATGAACACACAATAGTGACTTAATGAAAATAATTAATTAAAAAATAAAAATAAATAAAGTAAATAAAAAATTTTACATTTTGGTTTTAAAACAGTAACTGAAGGTATAAACTCACATGAACTTTTGGCATACTGGGCCTCGGTGTTGCAGACACACAGCAGACACAGAACCAGCACAGTCAACCAGCTGAGGACAGGCGTCTGTCGCTTCCCGTGTCTGTCAGTGTCACCGCCCATGGTGACGTCTGCGATTCAGATAACTTCCAGAAGGGATTCCAGAACAGCAGATGAGTTGGCGGCTGTCTGTCTCAGTTTCCTCCAGCAGGGTTAGCTGTCTCTTCCAGTCATGCTCGTGAAACATCTGGGCACATTTTTTTTTTTTTTTGGTACAGAGATAATGGTTATTTTCATTATGATTTTGATCAATATTCTTGTGATTGGGAAAAAAAAAGTTGCATTCATACATTCATATAGATCTATAGTCTGCTTTGATTTCTGCTGTTTCACTGGATGTAAAAGGAGATCTATTGCAGAAATTATCAAATGTTTATAGACAGTGGGGGGGAGGGGGGTGAAATTATTTTGTGATAAATATTGTTGAATAAGACCAGGAAAGTAGTATTTCTCTCATTTTCAACCTCCTTCCCATCCCCAACACACACACACACACACACACACACACATGCACGCGCGCGCACAAACACACACAAGCCAAAAAGAAAAAAAAAGAGTTTTTGTTCCTCACAGGAGCTTTTATACTTGTAATGAATTTTTGTTTCTTTTTCTCGGCTCCGAGGTTCACCAAAAGTGAGATTTTGCATGGGACAGTTTGGGCCCACAAGGAAGGTAGCTGCATTCTGGCTTCTGGGAGCCTGTATTAAGTCATGATAATAAATAATGATGATGGCCATACTGATAATCATCTACTACAAGTAGAACATACATGTCTACAATCAAATCCTGTATGGAGAATGAATGTATGAGGAAGTTTCTGTATAGATCTACAGATAGATCTATCAGCTGCTCTCGGGCCTTTTCTTTCAAAAGCAAAGTTAGTATCACTTGTTGAGGTAAAATACAGCACATTAATTCTTTACTAAGACTTTAAACACATTAGTTCTTTAGCTGTTTAATATCCATCAAAAGTATCATTCTTGTTCACTGCACTTTAGTTTCTTTTGCTGAGTTTTCCTAAATTACCTCCCTTCATGTCCCAAATCATGGTCAGCTGATGATATGCTCATTTTCCCAATGGTTAATAACATCAATCAACAGGAAGTGATGATGATGGGAGGGGGGGGGGGGGGGTATACAGATATTGAAGATTAAAAGCTAAAGCCAAAAATAGAACAAGGAAGAAAAAAAAATGAAAATTTGACAACCCCCCCCCCCCCCCCAAACTTGTGCCCCAGTAGTGGCTATTGCAGTCCATTTTTCACAAACTCATCCATGATTGTGTTTTCAAATCTGTTCACAATCACAAACTCATTTTTAAAAACAAAAAAAAACTCTGTGTGTGTCACTGTGTGTGTGTGTGTGTGTGTGTTGTGTTTGTGTGTATCTAATCTTACTGGTCATTTCCTGTTCTGGGAGTGGAGAGGGGTGGGGAGGAGACTCTGTACTAACAAGCCTTAACAAATATGACAATTTACCTGATAATGATAACTTTAAAAATAATGATCATCTCAGCTCATGAATACATGTCTCGATTTTACAAGGCTTCAGGTTTCCCCAACTTTCTGAACGCTGTTCATACAACAATGTTGTGTACACTACTTCAGCAAGAAAATTTGAATCTTCTGTTTCCTTTATTTTATTCAACCATTTTTAGACAGTAAAATCATTAAGACTGGAGTGAATGGTCTATCATTCATCAGAAACATGACCTGCAGAAAACGATACCCTACACCTTACTTTTATTTCCGGATTCAAATCAAGTCCCCAATCTGTGTACCACACAAAAACTCTACTGTCAATCAAAAACCATCCCAACACTCGATCTGTACAGGTGACAAGGACACACCTACAACACGAAAACAAGTCCAGTTTCAATCATTCGTCCACTGATCGTCTGCAGTCTATATTGTTGTGAAAATACTCACCGATCGTAGATAGGAGCCGACCCAAACTGAATCCTTTCGCGTCGCTTCATGCTGCTGTGCACGACGCCATTTTCAAGTTTACCTGTCGTTGGGCTAAAAATAAACGTCCCTTTCTTGTCACTAATCGTGGTGTTCCGTGTTCTGCGTTAGCCTAGAGAAGGCTTTAGCATGTTTTGTTAAGGGGGGGAGGGGGGGGGGGGTGTGTTTTTTTTCTTCTTTTTACATATTTTTTGTGGTTAACGTAAACAACCTCTGAGGTTTTCAGTGTGCTTGTCTTGAGTGCTCAGAGATGATGAGTAACGTGGGGATGCTCTAAAGATACTGTTTTCCGAGTCTATAGGTAACACTTTGCATTCCTCCACCATTAGCAACAGGCTTTTTCACAAAGGGCAGCAGTAGTTGATATTCATCGTACCGTGGGAAAGAGGGTGCGGGGGAGTTTGAGGGAGGGGGAGGCAAGGGGAGAGGGAGGGCAGTTAGAAGCATTATCATGGTAGGATTCTAAAAGAAGTCTGATTTTTTTTTTGTTTGTTCAATAAACGTAAGTATGCCACAGAGCAGAAGCCTTGAGAGAAAATGAACGAGGGTAGAGAGGGTTGGGGATAGGGAGAGCTACCACCACCACCACCACCCCCACCCCCTTCCAATTCCCACCCTCTGTGTCAATAAAGTACCTGCTTGTTCGTTTGTTTTATTAGTTAAAGATAAAACAAAATAAAGAACACCCACGCGCGCGCACACACCCACCCACGCACGCACACACGCGCGCGCGCGCACACACACACACACACACACACACGTTGTTTTGAAGAATAAATTTGCAAGCTAATAGGTGCACCCAAAATAACAGAAAGAAAAAAGTTTTAAACACACACACACGCTTCAATTTCCACCCACAAGGTCAACAGAGCAGTTGTAACCTATTGCACCTTAATTTATTTCGTTGTACCTCTTCAAGAGTATCATTTGCACTGTGGTGTGTTCATTATGGGCTATCGGTATCCGTGGCGCGTGCGTGTGCGTTGCCATTTAATTTGCCATGGGTTCATCAACGCCACCTCAGAGACATTTTGTCAGAAGCCGCTCAGTAGCAGGGGCCTATTACAATTATTCAAGCAGAGTTAAACTGGAAGGGCTTTGTTTTGTTTCTGAGCTGTATAGAAAGTTAACTGTGTTCTGATTGTGACAGACAGTCCGTCCACTGTTTTCCTATACCTTCCCCCCATCGCCCCCCCCCCCCCCCCCCTTTTTTTTTTTGTGCTGGGGCCAAGGCAGCAGACGCGCAGCCAGCCCTCAGTAAGATTTCTTGTTTTCATCCCCCCCCCCCCCCCCCCCCCCCCCCCTCTGTAAGACTTCTTGTGCGTATGTTCAATCCTTCTGACGTCGCCTTGGGTTGTGACGTCATTGGCACTTCCTTTTTTTTTCTAACCCCCCCCCCCCCCCCCCCCAAAAAAAAAAAGCAACATTTTCTTTCCACTGAAAAAGCTTGCACATACACGAACTCAAAATTTTAACATGTTTAGTAGGACGGGTTTTTCTTTTCTTAGACGGGAAGGGGGAAGGAATATATATATATATATATTATATCTATATATATATATGACGTCATACCAACAAACTTCAGGAGGATTTCACATGTAACACCAGTTCACCAAATCCTGTGTTCTCCATTTTACTCCTCCTGTCAAAATGAATACCAAAGCCTGGGTTTAGAAGTAGCGGCAAACAGTTCCTTGTCCATTCGGCAAAACTTGCCCCAAGTTTCCCCCTGTCTCTCCCCTCAATCTCCCACTCTCAGTCTCCCGTTTTGGACAACATAACTTGTTCTTGACACTGATGCCTGGAGCCTGAATTTCTTATAGCAAGAGAAGACGGTTCCTGAAGCAGTGGTTACCTGGCACAACACAATAGTTTTCTTTTTCATTCAGTTTTAGAGGCACAACAGGGGTATAGAAAGAAAGGCAGAAAAGCCCTCTGCCGCAAATACAGATGTGTCTTGTTTTTCAAACTGCAAGGAAGGAGGAGGAAGAAAGGTTGTGAAGTAATCACAGATTTCTGGCACTGATAGAGAGGTACAAAGCTTATATTATTATTTCTCTCAGAATAAAATCACAAACATTCCTTTTCCATTTTTAAAAAAAATGTTGCTTTTGTTTATTAAGATACTAAAAATTTGAACTGAAGAAGCAGAGGCACTGCTGATTGCTTTGTTAAGTTAAAAGATAAAACAAACTAAACACACGCGCGCGCTCGCCGTGCACACACACACACACAACACACACACAACACACACACAAACAACACACACACACACACACACACACACACACACACACCACACACACACACGCACGTGCGCGCTGTTGGGCTAACCGACAAGCAGCCCCAAGGGCAGTCCCTCTTTCTTTCATTAGATAAGCCAGGCCTTCTCTTGCCTCAGGCCCGATCCCTGGGATGTAATGGATACTGTGGGTCAAACTGGTTGTGCACAGCAGATGGATCTTGTTACTGGAGGAGGCTAGGCTAGTGTGGCCTAGTGGACGGTCATATCAGACAGGCACAGGCCTATCTATCTTCGTGTTGATTAGTTGGCAGTACTGATACTCAATCAACTATCTGTATTATCTCATGACGGCTGAGTCAAGGCAATATGAGGGACCCCATTTTCATGTCTGGCATTATCAATCCTTCTATTTGAGACACCAGACGTGGCCCCGCCCATTAGAGATTCCGAAAATAATAAAACTGCTGGAGACCGGCAGGGTCACTGCAACAGACTGCAGACTTCACCATGCCAACCGGACTAAAAGATAATTTAAAAAACAACAACAACGCATGGCCAGGAAAGAACGCAGAAAATGAAGAAGAAGAAGAAGAAGAAGAAGAAGAAGAAGAAGAAGAACAACAACAACAACAAGAGGGATCTGTATAATTATTACCGAGATCAGTCCTCTGTCCCGGAACATCCATGTCACACAGTGCACCAGAACAGGACCTCACGTGATAATGATATCTGTCAATCATGAGGACAGTCTTAGACATTCGATAGGTCGGTCAGCAGTGATGCTGGTGTGGGTCTTGGCTGTGGCTGACCATTGGTCCTCCGGGCTTGGTGCCGGTTTCTGAGTCCATGCCCTACTTTAAAAAAATTAAAAAAATAAAAAATTCCAGTCCATGGCGTACTTCGTCAGTCAGGTCTCATAACTGATCCAGTGTTTGTTTGTTGGTTGGTTTAATCAAAATGCATTCAAGGAAAGAGTCACAAAAATACAAGCATACTTTGACAGGACATCAAGTAAACCTATGATAGTGCTGTCATCTTTACATATAATTATGCATACATTGTGACGGATGAGGGCGCATTGCGACAGATGACATACATAGTCTACTGTTGTTTCTTTGTTGTTGTTGTTGTTGTTGCTTCTTTGAACGAGAGGCTTGGCTGAGTCAGTCAGTTCTTCTTGGACTGGGTGCAGTCTGTTCATTTAAACCCCCAACACTGACGGACGGTATAACCGAGTGGTTAAGACCCTTCGACTTCAATCCTATAGACCTATGGAGTTATGGGTTCGAATCTCGGTGGCCTCAGGTGAATTAGGGGAGGGGATTTTTAACCATCTTCCTGGTCAACTTCGAGTGCAGACCTGCCAGTGCCTAAATTCCCTTTGTGTATATAGCCTACACACATGCAGAAGATGTAGAGCCTAGCTAGTTTCAGTCCTGGCAAAATGAGAGCACGTTGTGTGGGTGACCCCAAACCAGCAACTCTAAAGTGTATGGACTTTTTTTCTGTGATGATGTAAGAGTCCCAGCGGAGGTATTCCATTTAGGGACTGTATCAGCCAACTACAACCACATGCCTGCACCCAATCGAGAACTAAAACACACACATGCCTAAAAACAAACAAACTGAACAATACCTTCATCCTTCGGATGAGACTATAAACCGAGGCCCCGTGTTCGAACGCATGCAGAACATCTTCCGCACACGTTAAATCCTGTTCCGCTTTTCGGAAGAGTAGGCCATTGTGTGCCGGTGGAAACAAGATGACAAAATTTACAAAACCGCATACACACGGGGACTGGATGTAAAAAAGCACATGAGTGCTTATTCCATTATCCTCGATATAAAAGAATAAATAAATAAAAAATAAATAAACCACTGTTGTTATTGTTTTACACACACACATGCCTGCACACACGCATGCCTACACAAAAACCCCCTGAATAAACCATTGTTGTTATTGTTTCACACACACACACACCACACACACACACACACACACACACACACACACACACGCACGCACGCACGCACGCACACCCACACACACATTGTACAGGGAGAGGGTTGGGCTTGTGAACCATCAGTGAACCCGTAAGGGTATGATAAATCAAACCACTGAATTAAAACGCCGTTAACGACTTTGAACTGGGTTACCATCATTTATCTTTACCTCCCCCCCCCTCCCCCTTACCTCCAAACACACACCCACACCACACCCACACACACACACACACACACATCATCCTCGATATTAAAGAATATATAAATAAAAGAAAACACACACACACACACACACACACACACACACACACACACACACACACACACACGCCTTTAAACATTAAAATAAAAAGAAGTTCTCAATAAATTTTTCTTTGGAAACTTTTCAACACGTTTGTGGCTTATTCTGACAGATTGGTTCCTGAGTGCTAGAAAAATCGGGGGTGGGGGTGGTTTTTGGTGGTGGTGGTGGTTGTTGTTGTTGTTGCTGTTATCGTTGTTGTTGTTGTTGTTTTAATCGAACCCGTAAACAACCGACTAACCAACCAGCTAACCAGCAAACACACACACACACACACACACACACACACACACACAAGATATTGTCTAATATCACGTAATGTGAAAAGACGTTAAATTAAAGAAGAAAGAAGAACACACACAAGAACATAAGAAACTAAGAGGAAAAGGGAAGGAAAGAAGTAAGTGTTTGAAAAGAAGTACTTGTTTGTGTGTTTTTTCCAAAGCAAAATCCTCTCAAGGTTTGGATGACTGGCTTAACACTAACTGGACAGTTCGGATCTCTCTCTCTCTCTCTCTCTCTCTCTCTCTCTCTCTCTCTCTCTCTCTCTCTCTTCTCTCTCTCTCTCTCTCTCTCTCTCGTGCGCGCTTGCACACACACACACACACACACACACACACACGTGCGCGCGCATACACACACACACACACACACACACACACACACACACACACACACACACACACACCACACACACACACACACACCACTCTCTCTCTCTCTCTCTCTCTCTCTCTCTCTCTCTCTCTCTCTCTCTCTCTCTCTCTCTCTCTCTTCACAAACACACACAACACACAACACACAGACACACACACACACAGAGGTCCCGTATGCGAACGCATGCAGAACATCTTGCTCACACGCATGATACCCGTTGATAGGCTTACCCGTTCCGCTTTTCGGAAGAGTAGGCCATTGTGTGCCGGTGGGAACGGGTGACAAAATTTCCAAAACTGCATACACACGGGGACTGGAAGTAAAAAGCACATGAGTGCTTATTCCATTATCCTAGAAATAAAAGAAAAGATATTAAACAAATTATAAATATACACACACACACACACGCACGCACACACACACACACACACACACACACACACACACACACAGAAGACCAGGCCCAAGTGCACAGAGTAATGGCTGGGGGCTTAACTCTATGCATACAGACTCTCAGTGTGTTGGCTTTAAAGAAAGATGACGAAGTTTGTATGTGTGTCAAAGTGACCCGAAACTAAATCAAACATCTCTCTCTCTCTCTCTCTCTCTCTCTCTCTCATGTCAAACTAATAAGTGAGGTGGGTTTTTTTTTGTTTTTTGTGGTGTTTTTTTTTTTAGTTGACCCCGGATGCAGGTACGTATTATCCGGTAATACCTTTTTAAAAAATAGAATTTTTATTCTTTTTTCTTGACAGAAAATGTACACATTTCCAGTTCCACTGAAAAGCTTTCTACCATGACATCAATATGTTTACCTGAGCAGTCGAATGCCATTGTGTGCTGGTGGAAACAGATGACAACATTTACAAAACCGCATACACACGGGGACTAGATGTAAAAAAAGCACATGAGTGCTTATTCCATTATCCTCGATATAAAAGAATAAATGAAATAAATAAATAAATTCTGTAGACACTGTAGCGGAGTGGATAAGACCATTCATCATCAGTCCTATGGGTCTAAGAAGCCACATGGTCGAATCTCGGTGGCGTGTCGTGAATTAAGAATGGGGATTTTTACGATCTCCCAGGTCAACTTCAAGTGCAGACCTGCCAGTGCCTTAATTTCCTTCTTATTATACATTCAGAACAGCAAATATGCACGTTTAAGATCCCATAATTAATGTCAACGTTCCATGGGTAACGAAAACACGAACATACCCAGCATCCATCCTCTAAAAAGAAATGCGACTACCTTTATGAAGGGCAAAAACGGTTGCATACGCACAGTAAAGATCCTCTGAGCTCTAGTCCTGGAACGTAAAATAAAAAATTAAAAAGTTTTGGAGTGGTGAGACTATAAACCGAGGCCCCGTGTGCGAACGCATGCAGAACATCTTGCGCACACGTTAAATCCTGTTCCGCTTCTCGAAAGAGTAGGCCATTGTGTGCCTGTGGGAACAGATGACAAAATTAAAAAAAAAACCCGCATACACACGGGGATGTAAAAAAAAAAGCGCATGAGTGCTTATTCCATTATCCTCGATATAAAAAAAAAGAGCCTTTGATTTGTTGTTTACAAGATTCAGCGCTATATAAATTCCATACATTATTATTAACATTATTATTATTATTATTATTATGGCTAGAGTTTGCCAAGCTGTACCGTACTCGCAAGAGCCATGCATGATTTGATAGGTATTTAACCATGGTTGGACAATCATCGTAGGAGGACAACATCAGAGAGTGTACTGGCCTTGAGTGGAACGACTTGCTAAGGAAAGCTGAAAACCGCGAGGAGTGGAGGAAGCTGGTTGCAAAATCTTCAATGGTGCCCCAACGGTCTACAAGACTACGGGATAGGTGAAGATGAAGATGAAGGAACAGTAATTTATAGTTACCGAAACGCTTTTAATGCAAACACTGATCAATTCAGTCAGTTTTGGCAAGGGCCAAGCTTGAAACAATCCATTATATTTATGATATATTATTGTGTACACACGCACACGTGCTCACTGAGAGATATATTTTCATTTTATTCTTTTATTTTGAGGATAATGGAATACGCACACGTGTGTTTTTTTCCATTCAGTCCCCGTGTATATGCAGTTTTGTAAATTTTGCCATGAGAGAGAGAGAACTCGAACTCGAACTCGAATATTTTAATGAGGGTAACTGGATAAGCCAGAGGCTTCTTTACACCAGGCCCTCATGGGGACAAAAGTGAAACAAACATGAATAAACCAATTGATCAACAAACAAGATAATGTCAAAAAGCAAAGAAATGAATCATTCAAATTGCCATTCAATTATTGACTGAAGTCATGAAATCAATGAAAGACCACAGAAGTAAACCAATCGAATAAATAAACAAAACCAATTCTCCCTGACACCCCCCTCCCCTAAACAGACAACCCTCCCC
>CM054146.1:8920919-8995919 GCA_028751875.1 Rapana venosa
AGGGGGGGGGGGGGAGAGGGAGATGAGTGAATGATTCTCTAGTCTCCAATCTTTCTGAGTGTCTCTGTCTTTCTCTCTCTCTTTTAATTAAAACACACACACACACACACACACACACACACACACACACACACACACACCACACACACACACACACAACATACAGTGATACACACACACACACGCATGCACGCACGCACGCACATACACACACACACACACACATATACACACACACATGCACACAGTGACAAACAAGAGAGAGAATTTGGTTTGAATATGTATTTCCAGCACCTTTGTTTTAGCATAAATAGTTCAGACCGGGCAGTTCCCAGTAAAGTAGGGTGTGTGTGTGTGTGTTTGTATGTGTGTGTGACTCTGTGTGTGTGTGTGTGTGTGACTGTGTGTGTCGCTGTGTGTGTGAATACACTGTGTGTGTGTGTGTGTGTGTGTGTGTGTGTGTGTGTGTGAGCTTCTATTTATAATATGAGGTTGAGTTAGAGAGAGACAGAGAGAGAGAGAGAGAGACTAGAGAGAGAGAGAGAGAGAGAGAGAGTAGAGAGTGTGTGTGTGTGTGCTGAATGAATGAGAGAGAGAGAGAGAGAGAGAGAGAGAGAGAGAGAGAGAGAGAGAGAGAGAGAGAGAGAGAGAGGAGTGTGTCTGTGTTTTATTTATTTATTCTTTTATTTTGAGGATAATGAAATAAGCACTCATGTGCTTTTTACACCCAGTCCCCATGTGTATGCAGTTTTGTAAATTTTGCTATCCATTCCCACTGGCACACAATGGCCTACCCTTCCAAAAAGCAGATTGGGTTTTAACATGTACGCAAGATGTTCTTCTTGCGTTTGCACATGGAACCTGTTACCTAAGTTAATAGTCTCATCCGAAGGACATTTTTGGTGTGTGTGTGTGTATACATGTGTGTGTGTGTGTGTGTGTGTGTGTGTGTGTGTGTGTGTGTGTGTGTGTGTGTGTGTGTGTGTGTACCATGATGTACTTGTAGTATGGTCATGGTGATAGTGGTTGGTGGTGGATGTGGTGGTGGTGATGATGTGTTTGTGCATGTGTGTGTGTGTGAAGTATTCATACTGTATAAAGACAAAAAGTCTATTGTAGATTACTGACTTTTTTGGGTGTGTGTTCCTTGGCTAAAACTGAGGTTCATCAGTGATGAGATTTTGGGGTATATTTTACTGTCCCCCCCCTCCCCCCACCCCACCCCCACCAATACATAGCATTAAGTAGCTACATTCTGACTTCAGGATGCTTTTTACTATTTTGAGAAATTTTGCTAATTTTGTCAGTTGGGAGGTATCTCCCTGCTCTTTCCAATTTTCAACTGTCATGGGTTCTTTTGATGTGCACAGACACAAGTTGAAGTTCTTTTAAAGCACATGGGTCTTACTGGATTAGAGCCTCTTGCAAAGGCAGGACATTCAGTGCGATTTTCCCATGAAACTGGGAAGCAAGAGCAAGGCTGGGAAATGACCCTTGAACCTCATGGTTTATGTTAGGTAGGTGAATGTCTAAACTGTTCTGCCACCTTCTTTTCTATTAAGTCAATTAGAATTTGTCTCACTTTTGGATTCAGCTATAATTAAAATGGTGAACATAACAAATTTACATGCCTTGTAGTTGTACTCCATGTGAATTTTTAGATAGAAATGTTAAGAGCTGAAGAAGTTTGGAGAAACTGGTAAGATTACCATGTAGCTAGATGGACTTGAGACTTGCGCACACATGCGTGTGCACATACACGCACACACACACGCACACATGCACACCAATATGCAGTGCACACACACACCAATATATGTACACATACCAATATTCACACATGCATGCACACACACGCATGCACACATGCATGCATCCACCCACACCAAGTTGCACACACACACACAACTTTCTTTCTGTATACACACACACACCACATGACCAAGTTACACACACACACACACACACACACCACACACACACACACAACACACGCACACACCATGCACACACACACCAAGTTGCACACACACACAACTTCTTACATACACTAAATACAAATATATCAAGTATGGACATTATACACCAACAAAGCAACAAACAAAGCGCACAGATATACAACCACTTACGAGTCACGGCAACTTCCCTCCGAAATTCGCTGCATTCCCGGAGAGCAAACGCTCGCCACTTACGCAGCCACACCCTATTCACCCTTTCATACCTTTTTTTTTTTTTTTTTCTGCACATTTTCCTATCACACCACATGATCAGTTACACACACACAACACACACACACACACACGCATGCACACATGCACAGATGCACGCATCACATACACATACACACACACACTACACACAGACACACACACACTGAGTACACACACGTAATACACACACACACACACACACACACACACACACACACACACACACTCTGTGACACACACTAGCACCACCAATAACAACAGTAACAACATCCGTAGAACAAAGTAGACAATACAACATTATTTATGCTCTGTCCCATTATATTTATAACATTAATCATTATCTAGATGTTTGATCAATACATCATCATCACTGTCAGCATAGGCCAGACATAATACAAATATAGCATTTAAGCTTCAGCTTGCGTCTATAGTAGAGTGCATTTTTGTTTTGTTTTTTTGTAGTGTTCTACATTTATAACTGTTTAAGATTTTCTGCAAGTTCAGGCATGACACAGACCGTGTAATTCAGTGCAAGTCAATATGAAGTTAGCTGTCATCAGTATTCTTAGCAGACTGTCCTTTGTTCAGACTCATTCACTAAACAGTGTGGATGTCAAGACTTTTTCTTGAAAACAGCTTTCAGTTCACCAGTCTTTAAGTTGTTTGTTTAACATAAAGCAGAATGATCAGTTGGCTTTCAGTTTCTTGAAGAAA
Source organism: Rapana venosa (assembly GCA_028751875.1). Classification (NCBI taxonomy): domain Eukaryota; kingdom Metazoa; phylum Mollusca; class Gastropoda; order Neogastropoda; family Muricidae; genus Rapana; species Rapana venosa. The sequence continues at coordinate 8,923,844 of CM054146.1, forward strand.
AGTGTTAAATTGTGCTAAAAATTCAATATTGATGTCAAAGAGACTTCGGGTTAAACTGTTGTAATACCATATGAAATGATTATTAAAAAAACACCAGAAACATATTTTGTTGTCAATTTGAATTACAGTTTGTTAGTGGTATGGAGTTGAGTTGCAGAAACTGCTACTCAGGTGTTAAGTGAAGTAGTTTTATTCAAGAGAACAAATCAACAACCCCCCCCCCCCCCCCCCCCCCCCCCCCCCCAAAAAAAAAAAAAAAGCCAACAAACAACCCCCCCCAAAAAAAACCCAACAACAACCAACCAACCAACCAAACCAAACCAAACCAAACAAACAACAACAAACAAACAAACTAAAACAAACAAATAAAAAACAAACAATTAAAAAACATACAAACAAGCAAAAAGAAAACAAAAACAACTAGCACCCCACCACCCATTTCTACCCTTCTCCTTTCCCACCTTCCAGTAACAAAATTATGCACGTTGAATTTTATCATTTCGGCCTCCCAAAACTTTTAAGAGGTTTGAAAATTGCTGATGTCATGCGGCAATTTCTGTTTTTTGGAATGCTTCATTCTGATCATTGTTTGATGAAAAAAAAAATCATCATTCTGTACTTCAAAGGGTTATCCTAGGACTCTTGTGAAATAAAGTCTTATCTACCAGTTACCTGTACATTTGGCCTATTAGGCTATTACTGTTTGTTGGCTGGGTTTATTTTTTGTTTTTTAGATGTCAAGTTTTCAATTAAAAAAATAAAATTTTTTTAGCACTGTACATGTATGTATTGTATGGAACAGAAATGTGTGTGCGAGTGTGTGAGAGTGTGTTTTATTTATTTATTTATTCTTTTGTATCAAGGATAATGGAATAAGCAATTATGTGCTTTTTTACATCCAGTCCCCGTGTGTATGCAGTTTTGTAAATTTGTCATCTGTTCCCACTGGCACACAATGGCACACAGTGTGTGTGTGTGTGTGTGTGTCGTGCTAGCTAGCTAGCTCGCTAGATATTAATCTTAAGTGTTTTGAAATGATGAAAAGAAAACTAAACTAAGAGAAGACATATTGTGCAAAAATATTTTTTGGTATTATAATATATTTGCAAAAAACCCTTCTTTTCTTTTGTTCTTCAAATATGTAAAACTGTTTTCTTTTGTCCTGTGCAGCAGCCATGGGTTGAGGGTGAGAGCTGAACACCGCCATGGAATTCAAGGCTGGAGAGATCTCTTTCGGCATTGACCTTCGCCAGGCAGCAGTGAGTCAGATGGAGTTTCTCCAAAATGTAGACAAGAATCCAGAGTTGTTAGAAGAAGGCAGCCAAGCGCTACAGTTTGCTGTCCAGCGATACGAAAAGCTGTGGCTGCCTCTGGCTGCCAAGTACTGTGACCGCTTTCTGGCAGCCCCTCTTGACATAGAGTGGATCTGGCACTGCCATCTGCTGAACCCGGCTGCCTACGAGAAAGACTGTCGACGCGTTGTGGGCAAGGTGGTGGACCATCGACTGCTGGACAGGGAACGGAGAAAACAAAGTCTTCAGGAGTCTCGGGTGCTGTGGCGCCATGAGTATCCTAGCGTTCCGTTTGAAGCGGATGGGCCCATCACTCCTTGGTTTGATTCTGATTTTATATCCAAAATTACTTATAACCTCAAAGCAGCAGTGACAAGACAACGAGTGTTTTTCTATCAAGTGAGTTTACCTCACTACAAGGATGAGAAATTTATCGGCCAAGCCATTTTACGGTATAAAAAGTTCCTCCATTTGAAAAAGATGCACCCCAATACTTTCATTGTGCCATGCTATGACATCGACCTGGTCTGGCACACTCATATGTTGCACCCTGTTACATATCGACAAGACACTGTCAGAATCATAGGACATCCGTTCAACCACGACGATTCGGTGAACGATCGTCGCGCGGGGTCGAAACTGACAGTGTCGGATGCACGCACAAGGCGAATGTGGAAGAAGACTTTCGACGAGCCCTTTTCCCAAAGTGGTGCCATGTTTCGCGGGGAACCTCCTGCAGGGAAGCTGTTGTGCATGGAAGCCTCGGACTTCACAGCATTAGTGACCAAGCAGACCACCGTGCTGGTGGAGTCTGCCCGGGTCACGGGCCTACCAGAGCATTATCAGGGACAGTACAAGCTGAAACTGTGGTACAACACAGGCTACCAGAACTTCAACAGGGCGCTCTACGTCTCGGACTCCATAGCCACCGTGCGCGGCAGCCCCAGGCACTTGACGAACGATGTGAGGGTGAACGCCAATTTCACGTTTGACACGAAGTATAACGACGTGGTGATGGTGGACCTGATTCAGAAAAGCGGACGCTTCTGCCTGGGGGCCACGGCGGAGGTGGGCAGCGCGCAGCTGCGCATGCTGGAGAAGATTCAGGCCCTGGGCAACGGGCGGGGGGTCACCACCCAGGACACGGTGGACCTTGGGGACGGGGTGGGGGTGCAGCTGCACTGGAGTGTGGCCCCGCCTGTCACGGGGGGCTGCATCCTGGCTCTCCGGTCGGGCGACTACCAGGACTGCGTCATGCCGGAGATGGTGGAGTCCATGTGGGGGCCGGTTCCTTTGCCTCGCTTACCCCCCGGTGTGGACAACAAGTGTTCTGTGGCATCGCACAGGTAGGTAGGGGGGGGAGGGGGGGGGGGGGGGGGGGTGTACGTGTATCAGTTACATTGTGTGTACATGTATGTCATACATGTATCGTGTGCGTGTTCCGTATTGTGTGTTCCATTAATGTGACTTAGTTATAAATGTGCATGTTTGGTTTATGTGTGTGTGTGTGTTTGTGTCTGTGTGTGTTTGTGTCTGTGTGTCTGTATGTGAGAGAGAAAGAGAAGTAGAGATAGAGTTGTGCATTTCTGTTCACCTGTAGCCTTTTTTGGTTTTGTCTTTGAGTTTGACTATGACAGCTTTAGATTATTTTCAGTCGGCTTTATTTACACAAACAGTGCTATTTTTTAACATTAAGATGCAGACAGGCAGACAAACACTGTAACAGACAGACAGACAGACAGTCCAGACAGACAGACAGTCAGTCCAGACAGACAGACAGACAACACACACACACACACACACACACACACACACACACACACACACACACACACACACACACACACACACACTCACACACACACCACACCACACACACACACACACACACACCACTCACTCACTCTCTCTCTCTCTCTCTCTCTCTCTCTCTCTCTCTCTCTCTCTCTCTCTCTCTCTCTCTCTCTCTCTCTCTCTCTGTGGGATAGCCTGATACTGATAGGTTCTAGAGTGATGTATTTGTGATCTGCTGACCTGGGTTAGATTCTCGTTCAAGAGGATTTTTTTTTCCTCTGGAGTTAACATGAGTGCAGACTCCATCTCCGCTCTCCCCAAAAGTCCTTCGGGTGAGACTATAACAGTATAAGTATAAACTGAGGTCCCATGTGCGAACTCACACAGAACATCTTGCACACATGTTACAACCCGTTCTGCTTTTTGGAAGAGTAGGCCATTGTGTGCTGGTGGGAACGGATGACAAAATTGACAAAACTGCAAACACATGGGGACTGGATGAAAAAAAGCACATGAACGCTTATTCCAGGATCCTCGAAATAAAAGAATAAATAAAAATTTATAAATAAATCTCTCTCTGAGTCTCTCTCACTCACTCACTCACTTAATCATGAATCAGAACTTTACATTTATAATATTAAATTATAAGGAAAGCCTACTAAAATGGTGAACAGTTAGTTTTGAAAATGCCCTTTGTCATTGCAGCTGGGGTGGAAAATAGGACCTTGGTTTGATCCCTGTCATTTTGAGGTTTCTAGGACTTGCTAACTGCTGTTCTGAATTTTGCATAGAGTGGGCTCAGGATCAGAAAGCTGGCTCACACTTTCCTTTGAACATGAGACCACTAGGCTTCTGTGATGACTCTTTTGTTAAAATTGTTTAGAACTCAAAGTTCCCTCGGCACCCACCGGGCTTGAGTGACAAGCTCTGAAGCTGTGTCTTTATTAGTTTATAGTTTAAATCCTTACCTGTTGTTTGTTATTAAGAATAACAACAAAATCAGCGTTCTGTTTGTAGTACTTGTAGGCATTTATTTTTCACGTCAATATTGACGTAGTGTGTGGGGCACTCAAACAGTCAAAGGTGTTGAAGGCATGCATGCAAAGAATAAGAATAAAAATACAAAGGAGGAAGATGAAGAGGAGGGCTTATGATCTATCTGTTTCTAGGTGTTTTAATGATGGATGAGAATAGCTCTATCACATTCACAAGGAGTTTGGTGATTGTCAATGTCATCCTTGTCGTTCAGCTAGAAATATTAAATTCACATTGGTGAGATTTTTGCATAATTTATAATCTATTGTATAGGTGCGACTGTTCTCTCTGACACCATTGATGACACCTCTTTGTGTGTTTGGATATAGTGTCTAGATTAGATCTATAGATACACAAAGTTCACTGAGACAGTGAGAGTGCATGAGGAGAGTGCATGTCCTATCTGCACATGATGGCTTACTCTTCATAACAGGAGTAATGGAATTTTATATGTATTCAACAAGTTTTTGTTGTTCATGAACATGATCTCAGTTTGAGTAAAACTAAAAGTCTGTGAAATAAACAACTAAATGGGGACTGGCAGGCATTTGTAGAACTTAGTAAATTATGCTGGCTGTGAAGAAAATATTGTTCTAACATGGTGTAGTGGTGATCTTCCCTGAAGTCAGAATACTGCTACCTTAATTATTTAATGATGGTCAGAATACTGCTACATTAATTATTAATGATGGTCAGAAAACTGCTACATTAATTATTAATGATGGGCCAAAATGGATGCATTGGCCAGGTTGGTTTATCTCAGAGCTCTAGCCAAGGAGCCAGAGCCCCCTAAACCAACCCACCTGGTTGTCAACAGTAAGAATGGAACCCATGACCCTTTGATCAAGTATCAAATGATATAGTATGTGAACAGTACACCTTTTGAGTCAGCCAGGTCCTCATTTGGTACTTGGCTTGTTACGATACCAATAAAAGTTGTGTAACGGATTCCCGGGGCCATGAATTACAGTACATGTGAATGCCACAAAAATAACTGAAGAGCTGTGCAAAGCTTTCTCAGTGTCATAACCTCAGGGCAGCCGGAGAGTTGACATTGACAGCTCTTGTTATGAATTGCATGCACCCTTCTCTTGTCAAGTTCAGTGTAAGAGAGTGATTTAGAGAAAATAGCTGGGCCAAACTCATATGATCTATCTTATTTGACAGTTCACTCTAACTAGTATGATTTTCAAAATTATGAAACAGCTTTCAGAGAATTTATGATAAATTTATACTAGTTAATAAAAACAAGATAAAAGCAATATGATGGTTAAATTGTTAAAGAAAACTTTGCTTATCAGATCAGCCTTATGGCTATGAATGAGAAAAATTCTACTGAATACATGTGCATGCGTGCGCACACACACACACACAAAACACACACACAAACACACACACACACACAAACACCACACGCACACACACTCGCACACATGCATACACACTCACACACACACGTGTGCGCTGAGAGAGAAAGAGAGAGCAGAACACTGTTAGTATTAGTTATTGCTTCAACCTGACCAACCCATACTTAACCTGTCAAGTGGTAATCCACCTCTGACTCCTCCTCCCAACTCACTTTTCTTTCACCCATGATATCATATATTTAGTACCCAGTCTCCCCCCACCTCCCCCGCATACAGTGTGTGTGTGTAGTGTACACGTGTGTGTGTGTGTGTGTGTGTGTGTGTGTGTGTGAGTGAGTGACTGAGAAAGAGAGAGTATGTGTATGTGTGTGTATGATATGGTGTACAAATATTTAAGATATAATGCTAGATTATTCTGACTTATTCTCGTTTTCCAATACAGCCTTTTCTTTGCTTTTGTTCTTTTTTTATTATTTACCTGTAAAATCAAACTTTTGTCTGATTTCAGCCTTTTGAACCACACCAAGAAAGTGGTGTTCACTGTTCGTATCATTCACAGTCTTCCGCTCATGATGTCAGCAGTTCAGGTCTTTTTCAAAGACAAGATGGCCGCCGTTGGACATCTTGTTGGTGCAGATCAGCTTCCTTTGCCGCAACTTGTGAGTGAGAGTTCTTTTCCTTGTTGATTGATTAAATCTTTTTACATTTTATTTTTCTGTTCCTCTGTTACTAAGAGCTGTGAGGGTCACCATTGGTGAGATTTTGTGTATGATGTGACTGTTTTTGCCCACCATGAAGGTATCCACATTCTCACTTTGGGGATGTGTATGCTTGGTGTGTTTGTGTTTCTGTAAGCCCCTGAACACTAACATGAATTAAAATTTACAGGGTCTTTAACGTGTATATTTGATCTTCTGTATGTGTAATATACATGAATTGAATTAAGGCACTGGCAGGTCTGCTCTTGAAGTTGACCTGGGAGATAGTAAAAATCCCCACCCTTTATTCACCAGATGCCACTGCTGAGATTCAAACCCACGACTTCATGGACCCATGGGATTGAAGTTGAATGGTCTTATCCACTGGGCTATAGCGTCTGTCATATTTGAAATGATTCTCTGCATTGTTTGTGAAGAGAGAAAGAGGCATGTATGCAAGTAAAACTTTCTGATCTGTCAAAAATTGGCTTGTCATTCTGTTTTTCATCATGCATTGCATAGAGGTGTTATTTGCATTACAGCTCTAGACTTTGTCAACAGCTGTAGGAAACGAAAAATAAGAAGTGAGGGTTTAGTTTAAATAGTGATTAAAATCTATACATGAAAGATTTTGAGGGAGGTTAAGCGGAGTTTTAGTGCATGAGAACATGTGAGTGTGTGTGTACGCACACCTTTGTGTGTGTGTGTGTGTGTGTGTGACATGTGTGTGTGAAATGTGTGTGTGTGCATGCACTTGTGTGTGAATAAAGCAAATCTGCTCTTTTGTTTCATAAAATTGACTTTATTGTGCAGTGCCATAGTGGAATGAACAGGGATCTTTAGTTTTTGTTTTCTTTCTAAATTTGATCTAAAAGTAAAAGCTGTGTTTCAATGATAAATTTTGGGGAAAAAAATGGAAATCTTGGAAACAAAATTACTTTCCAGATTAAAAAAAAAATCACCCCCCTCCCACCGTTCCTTCTTGAGTGGATTTTGTGTGTGCTTGGGTGTGTGTGCATGCGTTTGTGTGCATGTGTGTGTGTGTGTGCATGTGTACATGCGTGCATGTGTGTGTATGTATGTGTGTTTCACTCTGTATGTGTGCGAATGTGTGCACATGCATGTGTACTTGTGTGTTTGTGTGTGCATGCTTACAGTATAATAGTGTGTGTGTTGCACAGCACGCACATTGTAAATCTATTCCTGTACTAAACTGTATTATGTGAGGAAACTTTTGAATGGTTTTGTTTTTCACTCTCAGGTGAAGAACCAGGAGCGATGTGTGACGCTAGACATCAAGAATGGAGAGCGTGCAGTGCTGCTGAAGAACCATGCTGGAGACTGGGGAGTGGTGCTCGGGCGCTGGACAGGAATGCGAAAACCAGTACCGGGTAATAACCGTACTCGCTTATCTGTGTGCTTAGTAGTATGCTCGTGTAAGTGTACCCGTGTGTGGATGCATATGTAGAGGTACATCTGTGAATGTGTGCTGGCTTAAATGTTTATTTTTATGTGTGTGTATGCATACATGCAAGTGCTGCTGGGTGAATTGAAGGGGATGAAAAGTAGACGTAATTAGTTTGTATTTGTGTGTATACATGAATGTACAAATTTGACGTACAACCTTGAAGAGGGGAAGGGTGTGTGTGTGTGTGTGTGTGTGTGTGTGTGTGTGTTTTGGGGTGGGGGTGGGGGGTTAGAGGTGGGGGGTGGGGGTTAGATCAATTTTCTCTGTTCTGCCAGTACTGCTTTCATACCACTTACCCCAGTCTCACCACACAAACAGAACTCTACATGATGACTCACCATGTGTGTGTGTGTGTGTGTGTGTGTGTGCGCGCGTGTGTGTGTTTGTGTGTGTGTGTGCGTGCGTGCATGCGTGCGTGTGTGTGTGGGGGGTGGGGGTGGGGAGGGCGTGTGTGTGTGTGTGTGTTGTTTTGTTATTGCTCCCTGGAGAAGTTAGTGGGACACTGCAGTAAGATTTTCAGGCAGTGTGTCATGGGCAAGTTGAACCTGGCGGAGCCCGTCCCTCTCCAGGTTGCAGGGTACATGCTGGGCATATTTGTGTCATCCATGCCACCAGCCGTAGCTGGTTTTGTCTTGTATAAAATATAGATGGATTTTGTTGATTCTTTTTTCTCCGTTCCTGTGTAAGAGCTCTGAGACTCACCAGTGGCGAGATTTTGCGTATACATGCAGCTGTTCTTGCCCACCATTAAGGTAGCTGCATTCAGACTTAAGGGATGATGTTTGAACACAACACTAAAGTGCATGGTTTTTATAAAATTTATTTATCATCTGTTTCTACTGGCATGCAGTGGCCTACTCTTCTGAAGGGCACGCGGGTTCAGCAGTGTGCACAAGATGTTCTGCGTGTTTGCACACGGGGCCTCAGTCTATAGTCTCATCTGAACGACTTTTAGGGGAATGGAGTTGGCATTGATGCTCACGGGAAAAATCCCCTTGACAGGTGCTTTGGTGATGGCTCGAACCCAGGCCATCAGATCATGAGAGCAATGGTCTTACCTCAAGGCTATTCCCCTCCGCCCCTCTGAGATGAGATCATGATGTGTATACGAGATGTTCTGCACACATTCACACACAGGATTGTGGTTGATAGACCCATCTGAAAGACTTATCAGGGAAGTGGAGTTAGTACTTCTGTTTACTTACAGTAGGAAAAGTCCCTTGAAAAGACACCACAGCAGCAACTTGAACTTGTGTGCTCGGTTACTGCTCGGTTACTGTAAGATCATGACAGATAACAATAGTTACTGTCTGAGTGTTCAATGAAGAAGAAGAAGAAGAAGATAATGAGTTCAATGTCCTGACCACCAGACTACCCCACCCCTCCAGTTAGTGTTACCCCTTTTGAACACACAGCAAAATGTTGGTCTTGTTTCAGCCACAGAAACAAGCAGTGGGCGGCGAGGAATTCCGGGAGATCCAGGACACCTGGAGATTCGGTTCTTCAAGTTTTCGACACGGCACTGGCGCTTTCTGTCTTTCGAGCGTGACTACACTGGGACTGAGCACAAGTTCCAGTTGGAGTCAGCCACAGTGGAACTGGACAGTGGCCTGATTGAAATCAGCAGTGAAGCCGGGAATGAAATAGCGGAAAACCTGGCTTTGGCTTTTTCTGTGGCCCTTTTACATGTAAGTTTTTTGTTGTTTGTTTTGAGTGTATGCATTCAAGATGTTCATATATCTGTATTTGACTCAAAGATGATTTTTTAAAATTATTTATTTATTTATTTTAGTAAAGGCGACTCATAGCTTTCTTTCAGTAAATTTATTGAGCATAATACCGATTCTGATTTCAGCAGTAAGAATTTTTTCTAAATAAGATGAAAATGAGTCAAACGTCCATGAAGATAAGATGAATCCTAGGCTGTTTAGTAGGTTAACGTGTTGCTTCTGTTCTTCACAGTTTACAATAACTTTTTATGTTTTGTTGCGTATGGATTATGGTTAACTACAGTTAGATAATCAAAAGAAAATGATCATTGCTGTTAACCATTTTGTGCATAGTAATTGTTGCCACTGGTGCATTTTAAGTAACCATAGTATGTAATGGAAAAGTTTGGCAGTCATTAAGATTGTTATAAAAGTTACTTTGTAATTCTTTGAGAATTATGTGCTTCCAGTGTGGAAAACTGATTATTTTTAAACAGTTTACCATTGGATAGGTCACGGTTCCCTATGTGGAATCCAGGGGCCTGTCAGTATAGATAGCATCCCCAACTTCTGCAAATTCTTCTGTTTGTCTCTGCCTTTGGTCTGTTTCTTCCTGTCACCTCCTTCTTGTCATTTTCTGCCTTCTTGGTTCATTCTCCTGCCTTTTTCCAGAAAGACTTTCAAGATAACAGTTCTCTCCCACACCAAGATTGGATGTGCTGGGCCTGACTTACCAGGTGCTCAACAGTAGTGCAACACATTACGCTCATATGACAGCAGTAGTTGGTGTCTGAGGGTTCGATGAAGAATAGGTCACATAGGATCATTTTCACTAATGGTGTACTGTTCCAGTTTGTTTTGCCTGCTGTTTTATATGTAAGTATTTAAAGGTGTTTAAATGCGTATGAGAAAAGAACTGGGATGAATACAGCTTCGATTTGTTTTTGTTTTTACAAGATTCAGCGCTATATAAATTCCATATATTATTATTCATATGAAATGCTGTTCTCTATTTTTGATACAGAGGGTGTGGTTTTTTTTCTTCTTCTTTTTTATACAGAGGCTATATAAAAGAAGTCATTACTGTTTCTGTATCGCCTGTGTTCTGTGAAGGTGCTGTGCCAGCCACGGCCGAAGGACTGGGACCCCAGCACAGAGAGGGCTGAGGACGGCGTGGATGGCCAGGCAGCCAAAGCCAGGCCCCGCATGGCCGCTGAAGGCCTTGCCCTCATCATGGCAGCTGGGTTTCTGGCCCTGGCTCCTTCCAACCACTTACTACGCAAGCGTCATCGGGAAGCCTTAGAAGCTCAAGCGGAAGAGGAGGCGCGCAAAAGACAGCAAGAGGAGGAGGAGGAGCGCCAGAGGGAGATGATGAGTAGTGGAGGGATGTGGGGCATGCATGTGGACGATGGCTGTCCTGATCACGGTTACTCCGCCAGCGACAGTGGTGCTCAGGACGTGGTGGCCATCGTGTCTGCTGAGGACATTGCTGATGAGCCAGAGCAGGAAGAAGAAGACTCTTACAGTGACCACCAACACCAGGTGGAGGTGGACGTTGCCCAGGACAGCGTCCACGAAGGAGGAGCTTCCCACGACAGCCGGGCCTCTGGCAGCAGGGAACCCATGAGCAGCGACCATTCTGTGTCGCACTCTATGAACCCCCACCGTTTCCAGCGCCTGCCCAGCATCGTGGAGAGCATTGAGGAGGAGAACTGGACAGAGACCAACACGGTGGAGGAGGAGGAGGAGGAGGAGGACGCCAACTTTGACGGTAACTCAGCTCAGGACCTGTACAACTTCAGTGCTGTTGAAGACAGTTTAGCGGACCTCGACAGCACACACCTCGGTGCTCAGGGTACACAGGCGGGGGGGCAAGCGTCCTATCATCCTGCCGCGTCGCGGGAAACACAGAACGAGTTTCCTTTACCGGTGGAAGACCTTCCTTTACCTTCGGAAGACCTCCTCAGGCCAGACGATTCGTATCCTTCGTCGGAGGATGACCTTCCCTTGCCTGATGTCCCTGATGATGATCTCCCCTTGCCCATAGAGGAATTGCCTCTTCCCGACATGTCCAGACTGAACGAGCCTCAGGCAGAGGCTCTGCAGATGAGCAGCGTGGACAGGCATATAGGTGGTGGTTATGATTATGGTGCTGGGGAGGAGGAGGTGGAGGACAAAGCTATAGGTTTTGACGAGAACAGTGCTGTTGGCTATGAGGAGTACCTTGACCAGGACTCCGACGACCCTTCGGCGGATTGTCAGGTCACCACTGAGGAGGACGACTTCAGAGACGATGGGCTCCCCGCCGACGATGACAACTTCCACTTCCATCATTATGGTGCTGGTGATATGAATGATGGGTACGATGAAGAGTATTGTGAGAACCACATTCCACAGGAGGATTTCAGCCACTTCAATGGCGATCTGGACGATTTCGATCATTCGAACGGTGGCTTGTATTCAGATAATCAGTGTGACTACTATTCCGGTGACCACTTTGAGAGTGTAGGAGGCGAGTTCGGTTTCGGAGGCAAAGACGGCCACACGGAAGACCACTTGGACATGTACGCCAACGACGACATGAATGACTTCTACGTGAACGACAGCAATTACATTTCCTACGAAGACACCAGCAACTATGATGGCTTCTGTGCTGATGACTTCACAAGTGGAGGTGGTGGTGGTGGTGGTGGCAGTGGGGGTGGGGGCGGTGGAGACGGAGACTGGGGAGGAATGTACGCCAACTGTGATGGTGGGGATGGGGGTGGGGGCTGCGGGGGGAGAGGGGGAATCGGGTTCCTTTTTTGGCCTGGCGGGGGCAGACTTCTGTGGGGATGGCGGAGGGGCGGCGTGTGGTGGGGGTGGTGGTGGTGGTGGTGGAGGGGAAGGAGGGGGGTGTGGTGGTTGTGGAGGATAGGGCTGGCAGTGGCGGATAGTGTTCTTTCCCTCCTCTGCATGTTACGCACCAGTATTGTTCTGCCGACAGAGCCTATCACTTTCAAGAGCAGTTTCATGGTTTTTTGAGACACAAGTGCCAGTCAAAGATGGTAGTACGCTCCTGTGTTGACCAGAGAAGTGCACTCTACATGAAAACGCAACCGGTGAAATGAAGCTCAGTTTTGTCTGCAGCAGCTATACTATTCACTAACACAAATGAAACGACAGGTTTGTGAACCGTCACGATGATGTCAAACTATAAACAGAGTATGTCCCACTTCTTGCTGGATTGAATCCGAAATAAGTGACACAAAAAAAAGAAAAAAAAGTAGAGGCAGCTACAACGTATTAAGTTTGAGGTGGTTGAGGAAAAAAACCCAACCCCAAACAAAAAGTACACTTCATCAGGAATAATTGCTCTATCAACTCATATGATTCCATGGCCAAAATCCCCTCCAAAAACCCATCCATTATGAAATTGACCTGGCCTTGAGGCGTCCATTTCCTTGAGGGTACAGATTCATCCTAAATATAGGGAGGGGTTTGGGGGTCAGGGGAGTCAAAAGCAGAAGCCCATTTTGAAATTATGATCATGGTGTGTCTTGGTCTCTTTCGCTACATCTAAGAAGTAAAGTGCCAAAACACTCTGAAAAGAGGCTTCGTCTTCATCTCCCAGCTCTGCTGTCCCTACATTTGATTCTCCTAATTATGAATAACCAGTAATTAGCTGTTGTTTGCCTAGGCATGAACATATTTTGCAAATATGGTGGACTTACCAGATCAGTTGCCAGCTTTTTTAAAATTGGAGACGGTATATTGGCAATGAAAGGCACTTGTTGGTGTTACACTTACTGGATTGCTTTTCCAAGTCATAGGTGTTCTAATGTCGGTCTCTCTTTAAACTTGAGGATGGCGATCTAGCATTATATCAGTAAATATGGTATGGTTTGTGAGATTGTTGGGGGTGGGGGGTGGAAGGAGGGTTGTTGGGAAGTAGGTTAGAAAGAGATTTTAAAACCTTATTTTTCTGTTGAGTATCAACAAATCATATATGGTCTTCCTGATCTGTAACAGCTTCAGAGCTGTCCCCCCCTCCCCCTCCTCCCCTCCAAAAACAACCCCCCCCCAAAAAAAAAAAAAAACCCACAAAAAAACCCACCCCAAAAAACCAAAAAAGAAAGAAAGAACCCCACCGCGCCTGGGACACAAATTTCATCAAACTCAGTTTTGTTCATGGAGAAATATGAACGATGCACTACAGCACAGGTTACGACTTTGACAGATTGAGAAGATACATGTATGTATGTCACCAAATGCCATGAAACTGCTCTGTGACACTGGTATCGTGATACAACACTTTTCTTACAACATGCTTCAAATGTGATGACATTTTTTAAATGTTGTTCTCCTCCTGACTGAGGCGAGGAAGATTTAAATTAGAACAGAGAGAATTTAGAATTAATTATAGAAATAACATTGCCAACTTAGTGTACATAAGTAATAGAGATTATGAAATTTGACATATTTTTACGATTGTGATCAGTGTGACATGTTTTCAACTGCCTTAGCCATGTTTGTTACAGTTCATATTGTGTGTGTCAGATGGCATTTAATGATTTGATATGTTCAGAATATATATAAATTTATAATAAAAAGAGATTTGTACACAGCACATTGTCAACTAATATAATATATAGTGAGATGTACTCTAGATTATTTTATCCTGATTTTATCTTTCAAGTTTCTGTTGGTATCGCTGTTTGACAGTACAATATGTAATAGTGGCACAGTTTGTGTGTATGTCTGTGCATAGTTTGTTTTTTCTTCCTTCTTCTTCTGTACTGCCACAGGTTGAGGTTGTGTGACCTGCTGCTTGCCACTCAGTTACATGCTTCAGAAGTAGTTACCTGTAAACCATCAGTGAATCTGATATACATGAGTGTTCACAAGATTATTACCATTTGACTCATCACGTTACTCTGTAGGGGGCCCAGGCTCTGCTCTGCTAAGCTGATTCGCTATGCTAGTCCTGGTAGGTCAGTATGTGTTCAGTGACAGGTGTGTTCGCAGTAGTATATATAGCATGTTGATGGAAATCAGGTTCAAAATTGTGGCCGTGTTAAAACATTTTCAAAGGTTTTGCAGTTCACTCGGCTGTACCGTAGTCATTGTCTCAAAATTTGTATTAGGATTCTTACAAAAGTAGAAAAAAAATTATGAATTCAGACTTTAAAAAATTATTCTTTATTGTGACTTGCCAGTTACACAAGACTAAAATTGGTAAATGATATGCGTTGTAAATTTTTGAATTTTTTTCTCAGGGTGAAAACCGCAGAGCTATGTAAATAATGTGACTACATTTTGGCTGTTATTAAATTAAACTGGGAAGAAAACACCAAAATGGAAATTTTCGTTCAGTGTGTGGTTCAAAGCTTGTGGAAGTTTGTTTTTATGATGTCTGGACTTTCAACTGCTGAAGTGAGTGTTAAATACTAAAATATGGTGTGATGATTTGGGAACTAAAAAGTAATGTGAAAGATTCCCATGAGATTTTATACCAGTTTGCTTCTAGTGTTACAGCCTGGTTACTGGAACAGAAGGGTGCTGCTGTGTAAAGAAAAGATCTGCATGAGGGATGGATGGTGATGGTGACTTGTTTGGCTTATTTTGTGCCAGTGCTGAAGTTAGCTACTACAGGAATGTTGGCTCATGTTATCACAGTACTCCTTGCAAGTGTCTCATGCCAAATGTGTTGGTGTGTGTTTTTAAAATCTGGTTAGCAAATGAGACGTTTGTTTTGTATTGGAAGTATGTTTTGACCAGTTTTTATTGCTATGGTTTAAATAATCAAAGGCTGTGGATGTTGAGTTGCTGTAAGAATGTGTTTGGCTCTTTGTGAAGTAGATGTGATTTATTTTAAATGATGTCTGAGGAAGGTATACAAAACTCTTTAATTAAACTAGGAAAATATACTGCCCTGTAACTTGTTTGTTCTTATGGCATATACGGAAAGAATGCTCTGCACCTTAAAACATTTTTTTTTAAGGAGTATGTAGAAAGAATACCATAAAAAAGATTTGTACCCACGGATTTAATTTTGACGTCTAATTTAAGGTTTTGTTCGCTTTAAGAATATAACCTGTGTCTTCTTTCGTGTTCCTGGAGAAGCTCAAAGTGGGAATCTAGTCCTGAGGATGCATCCAAAGTTTGATGTCTTCCTTAGTTTCTTCTTAGTCCACACTGCTTCCTTCATTGGTTCAGGTCTTCAGGCTACATTTGATGTCTGGTGTTTCAATGAAATACTACAAACAGGCATCCCTGAAGGATGTGTTCTGTAGTTTCAGTCACAGCACTGTTTGTTGATGTGTGGTAAGTTAGCGTACACAGCTGTGACAGACTTTTGTATAATTCATGTGTCGTGCATAGATACTATAACTAAGCACACTTCACTTGAAACTGAAAATAGTATGAATGACAATGGTAAAATCATACAATGCAATTGATGAAGATTTAGAGGCTGTAAATTGTAAATTTTACTCTGAAAGAAAGGCAGCACCATTTGACAGAGGAATTTTTTTTAAAGTCCATTCTCTGCTCTGTCATCCTTTTGAAGGCAGAACTAGTATTGACTAGGTTGATTTAAAAACTTTTTCTGATTGAACTATGGTTTTGGATTTAGGGACAGGAAGAATGTAGGAAGTAGCTTTTATGAAAGGTGGTAGCTGGGGGAATTTAAAAAAAAAAAAGACGAATAGAATATAAATTATTGCAAATGATGGTTACATAATGCAGTTGTTCTGCCAAGATGATCTAGCTTTTAAGTACATATATGGTTCTTCATTTTCAGAAAGTATTTCTGTGACAGTAGAACTCTTCACAAATGTTATTGGTAGTTGTTAGCTTATGCACAGAAAGTTTCTGATGTACTGTACTATTTAGGAGAAAAAGCTGCCAGTTTGATGATAGGATTTTGTCATAACTGTTAGTGTGCAAGTGGCTTCAGTGATGCAAATTATATATTTTGAGTGTAGTCAGTGCTTAGTGTTACAGATTGGCCCACAACTTTTTGTCTCAAATAATTGATTACGCTGAAGTCCAATGCGCTGGGCCTGACTTGTCAGGCACTTAACTGCAGCGCATTGTGTTTACACTCATGACAGACAACATTAGTTGTTGCCTGAGCATTCAGTGAAAAGAAATAGTTGATAACAGTAAGACGTATAGATGTATCAAGTAAATATCATTGTTGCAATGAGTTGATTTTGAGTTAATCTGGAATGCCTAAAAGTCAGGTTCACAGACTCCCAGTATACGTCCCATAGATCCTTTCCTATTTGTATGTGTGTGCCATTATACATGTGCCTGTGCATCAGCAAACTGTGGTGTGTGCTCAAGAGAACTTTTTTTTCAAAGGAAGAAGCATTAACTTTAGTACAATCATGTTTACTCTTAAGCCAAAGGAAAGACACATTTTAAAGTCCACAAAAAAGACACAGATTATAACAGAACCATTGTTTCATGGCTTAGGTTGATACATGTGATTTCCCCAGGTTGGGCCAAACCTAAATGTGTTCATCATCTTCAGTGGGTTGGATCTGATAAAAACAAATTTGCCAAAATTCACTTTTGTAAGGAGCCAGAGCAAGCACTTCACGAACGACTGTTGAGAGTTACACATGCACAGGTATGTCAGTACCATAAACATTTTTTCGCCCTATCTTTATCTTTATTTTGTTCTGGAAGTCTTTGGTTGTGTGGCCTGTTCTTGCATTGACATGCGACAGTTTATAAGTAGTTGTGTACATGTCAAAAGGTAACGTAGAACTTTGGGATGATGCTTTTTTTTAAAAATGTGATATTTGTGCTGCTGGACCTGGTCTGTGAATGTTTGAGTTAAAGCAGGACTTGTCTTCGGTCTTTGAGATGTGTGTATACTGCATGTTTTAATTTATTGACCCCCCAAAAAATCTATTGGCAACTGTTGTGAAAGACACCAAGTACTTTCAGAATTCAGTCTCATGCACACGGATTATCAGTTGTCAGACAATTATGACAGGAAGTTTGTGCCTGAAAGCCCAGAGAAGAGTGTTTGATGAATGAAATATTCAACTTGGCTGTTTCAGTTTATCAACCAAGCGTCAATGCCCCTTTCAACACTTGATATTGATAGAGAAAAAGTGACCATTTAAAGTAAAAATTAACTTAAAGTAAGCCTGTTACTTAGAAAAGAGCCATCCTCTCTCTCCTCCCACTCTATCCCCCCTCCTCCTCCTCGATTATAAGCTCCCCCTCCCTCCCCTCTCCCCCTTCTTCCCCGCGATTATAATCTTCTGTTGGTAAACTTCACATTGATCACAGAATAGTATTAGTATGGACAATATGAAAATGGTCAAATTGTATGTCCAGTGTTGAATCCTACCGTGTTGTGCTGAAAATTTTTGTTGTTGTACACAGTAATGAACAGACTAAAACAGTGAAAGTGAGTGCAAGCCCTGCGCAGATAAAAAAAAAAAAAGTCTATATTTTTATAAGTATGTGATTGGTATGTATGTTGCATGTTAGTAATTTAAGTGAAGCTGGTATTTTGGATGTAAGGAAAGTGTAGAAAACTAGCATGAGTGGTCCCTGTCTTCTGATGAACCATTTTCTTTTCTTTCTTTCTTTCTTTCTTTTCTTTTATTCTTTTATATCAAGGATAATGGAATAAGCACTCATGATTTATTAGACACTAATATAAATTAGAAAATAAAAATTATCCAGCTTTCATTTGATGGTATGACCACAGTTGACTCTGAAGTCATTATATAATTTAGATTATAGAACTTTATATTGCATGATGTCTAGTACCGCTCTCTCAATGACGGAGCTCATAGATTTTTTTTTTTTTAAGTTAAAAGGAGGAGGAAAGTGCTGTATGACATTGTGCCGTGGAACCTGTAGCACTATTTGTTGTGAAGATTCAAGTTTTGAGCTGTGATTTTGTCATCCATCCTTCACATTCACCTTCACCTATCCCCTAGTCTAGGAGACCGTTGGGGCACCACTGAAGATTTTGCAACCAGCTTCCTCCACCCCTTACGGTTTTTAGCTTTCCGTAGCCAGTTGTTCCACACAAGGCCAGCCCACTCTCTGATGTTGCCTTCCTTATCACCCATACTTGTTGCTAAATTCTTTCTTTTATTCCAAATATACATACTCCTTTGTAGACCCTTTACACTTCTTACTCTGTATTATTTATTGTAGTATTTTATCAGTTGATTTGAAAAAGAGCTCTTAAAATAAACATTTTGTTTGTGGAAGTTTATAGAAATTTAATTTCTGTTATAAGCATGAGATCATGAAATAATGAGTATGTATAGATTTAAAGCATTTTTGAGTATATTTAAATAATCAGTGATCATTATTTATTGCCTTTTTACTTTTGATTTTCAAGAAGTAAAGTTAGCGTTGAAAACATGTAGGTTAGCATTTTTTCAGTAATATTTTGGAGGACACTTTCACTTTTTGGTTGAGCAAAGATGGTAAGATTGTTGAGTAGGTGTACCTGCTTGTGAGTGTGTATGTGTGTCTTTGGAACTGGAAGATCCGACCATTACTGTGAGATAATGATTGTGATGACAGCAAAGTGTTGTTTTATTGATGAACATGCTGGTTATTTTGTCGTGTTTGTAGATTGCATTCTCTTCAAAGTGTGATAACTTATCATCATCCTCTCCTGTATGAGATAAAGCAGATCTTGGAATAAGAGTGTTTTTGTCAAAAGGAATAAGAGTGATTTTGTCCAAAGGAATAAGAGTGTTTTTGTTGAAAGGAATAAGAGTGACTTTGTCGAAAGGTAGTGGCTACTTGCTTTGTTAAGTGAAGTGCACCGTTTCATGTCTCCGAGATAGGTCTTCAAGTTTATGTAGTAGCATTAGCTGACTTCAGCTCTTTGAGCCCTTTGTTGCGTTTTCAAACTGTTATAAATCATGGATTTCTTTTCAAAATTTGTGTTTTCTTTTGTGTGCAAAGAATGACTTCCAAGTTAACTGCCTGCGTTCTCGTCAGCAGAGACAGTGTGTATGTTTTCTGAAATGGTTCAGGCTACAGGATAATGAGATTGAAGGCAAGTGAACAAAAGGCCCGAAAATTAGAAATCCTTAAACAATATATGACAAACAATATTGCCCCTCTAGCAAAAATGATGGAAGAGAATAGAGGTTTAGAGTCACTGAATATCAGAAAGCGGCGCTCTGTTATTTTATCCACTTTCTCAGATTTTTGTTGTTTTTGTTTTGTTTTGTTTCTCAGCTAGTGTTTCCAAGGTTCATCAGTGGTGAGATTTTTTTCTATTCGACTGTTTCTCTCCCCCCCCACCCTGTAGGTAGCCACATTCCAACTGTGGGAATGTTTCTCTGATGTAAGGACATATTTGTTTTGGTTGGTTATTTTCAGAGATTTTAGGTGTGTGCAGAATTAGTATGAATCATTGGATCAGTATGGGTCATGGTTTGTGTGCAACAGCGGGCTCAGGTTTGTGTTTGTGGCCTACATCAGGGTTGTCTCTAGTCGTACATTCAGTTTATGCAGCAGCAGCAGCAGCAGCAGCATAGGCTCAGTCCATCTCAACTTGCCCAGTCTTCCTCCCAGGTGAACTAACTAGTGTGATATCTAGTCATCAGCACTGACTGGCCAGCCGGCCGGCCCCCTCTCTAGCTGTTTTTTTGGTTTTGTTTTTGTTGTGCCGTTAGTGCTTGTTGACCTGGGCGTCTTGTTTGTTTGATGACAGTGGTTGTTAAAGAGGGCTTTGCTCAAGAAAAGGAGCCTGGTGACATGTTACTTACATGTATTTGGATTTTCATCCCTCCCAACACCCCATCTTAATCTACCGCCCCCCCCTACCCCCACCTTCCCCCAACCCCAAACCCCCTCCACACCCCCCCCCCCCCCCCTTCCAAACTACCAAAAACAGAGTCAAATTTGAGTCACTGTCAAATTCAGCAGGAATTTTGACATGTTACAGTACAGCACAATCAATTTTTTACAGGTTTACTATTGGTCACTATTTTAGACTTGCCTGGTTTTTTCTTCTTCCCCAGTGACAGACTTCATGAACTTGTCATTGGAATATTTGCTCTAGTCACTCTGTGTCAACCCTTTTTTTGGACCGTCAATGGAAGTGCAAAATTTTGTTTTGTGTTGATTAGTCTTATATTAAAATACAATCAGGTTTCTGTTTGAAAAATCAGATGTAATTGAACCCAGGTTTATGACACATATCAGAGCTGCACACGGACATTCAGAAATGCAGTAGTATGCCTTTTCGATTGTTAAACATGTCAATTATCTCAGATTGTTGTTGCCTAGGCAGAGATACTGATTGTGATAGTAAAGTTCTGTATGTGGCCAAATACCGATAGCAATATAGCACAACACTGTGACAGAACTAAGGGCCAGAGTTAGCAACATCACCATATTTCTTATCATCAGTCAAACTGAAAGAAGTGGAGTGACATTGAAAACGTGAGATGTGACTTTTCTTTTTTTTGTTTTGTCCAGTGTCAGGTTCTTCCTGTTGTTAAGTTGTGTACTTGTAGTGTATGTATGTGGTGTTGTGTGCCAAGAATAACTAAAATGTTTGCAGTGAACTTAAGGTAGTGATGTGGCGTTATGTATAAAATGGAAGTAGTACTAAGTAGGCACAGTGCTCAGTCTCGTCAGTGCTTTGTTGTTCATCAATGTATATTATGAAAGCAGAGTGCACTGTTTTCATCATGCTTTTACCAAGAAACATTCGTCCATACGCATGTATGTAAAGTTGCTTTCTAAATGCTCACTGCGCCATGTGATGCTTAGTGTAGGCTGTGACTGTGGGCTTTTTCCTGCAGCACTGTTAACGGACTTTCCTAATACGTCCAAAAGTGTGTCTGTATTTTGAAAATTCAGTTAATGACAAAAATCAGTTTTGCCAAAAGATCACAAAGGTTTTGTGACCATGTGGAGAGGCTGGGAGAAACGAGGATCTGATGGATAAAAAGAGTCCCTAAGTCGGGATAAAGTTGTGAAAGGGGCTGGGAATTTTGACCATTTTTTACTAGGACATGGTACAAATCATAATTCTAAGACTCCGCACTGGGCACAACAGGCTAAATCACCACATGTCCACAAAGCTGAAACTCATTCCCTCTCCCCTGTGTGCCTGTGGTAAAGAAAACCAGACTGGCGAGCACATCACATCCTTCAAAAGTGCACGCTATACAGCGACCTGAGGAAGATTGTGTGGCTGACGGAGATAACTCTGCAAACCAAGCTGTACAGCCCACGAGAGGAGCTGGAAAGGACATGCCATTATTTTTCCCAAATACATCTGATAATGTGTAAAGCAAACAAGAGTAGAAAAAGAAGAAGACCATAATATGTTGCAAATATCAACAGAAGCAGATGAGATGGAATAGGGCTGAGAAGGTAATCATTAACTTACCTTCATCTTAAATATTTTTTAAGGTAGGGGAGGCGGAAGGATACAGTATATGCCTTTTCACTCGATCACGATGAAGTAAAATAGAAAAAAGGACAAAGTGTGCAGCCCCATCCTTTCTTCCAGTGCTGATTTCCACCATTAGAAGAATACAGATAAACTGTGACAACAGCTTACTGACAGTATTGTACTGAAGGTGCCTACTAGTATCTCAGTAAAAGACTGTCTGTGCTTACTCTGGAGATGTTTAACAATACCAGAAAAAGTGACTGGTGCCCTGTCTTGAAGTCTGTTATCACAGCTATCCCCAGTGATATGTTCATTTTATAATAATCTCCACCCCCCCCCAAAAAAAAAAAAAAAATCAACCACAAAACAAACATGCGAAAAGGACGATTAAAAAAAAAAAAGGAAGGAAATTTTTTATCTACAGAATTTGCCATTTTAGCATGACTTTTCAGTCTAGGGCTTTTTGCAGTGGTAAAAAAGCTCACATTTGGAGGTTCTGCTTGACATCAAACAAGCAGCTGTGACGGTAGATGACTGAAAACTGTGATCAGGGAGGGAAGCCCTTGTGCTAGAGCAACACTTTTGACTGTGTGTATGGCGTTTTCTTCTCTGTTGTATGGCTGTGTTACTCAGAAAACAATCTTTTCACTCACACAGCATGCACACACTCACACATTTGTTTTGTTGTGTCAAAAAAGTCTATGTGACTTAAATGTCTATAAAATATTCTGAATCTGAATGTGAATCTCACACACTCATACACATGCACATGCACACACACACACACTTGTGTGTGTTGTAACATTTTCAGTTTTACTCCCAGCCAGCCAGCTGTGGGCTTGCTAAGAAGCAGCTTGGAGGCCTGCCGCTGTCAGGTGTGACTTACTGTTGCAGACTTGTGCCCCTTCTCTTCTTGCACGTTTCTCCTGCTCCTAATATACCCATCTGTTCTTGTCCTGCCCTGCTGTGAACTACTGGTTTACAAATGAGAAATTTACCCCTGTCTAATTTAAAAAAAAAAAACCCAACCCAAAGAAACACTCCACAAATTAAGAAACAGGCATTTCCAGTGCTTTCATTGTTGTGTGCTGAATTTTATTTAGCTTTTTTAAAAATTTGTCGTCGTTGACAGCATTGTAGCCCTCCACCACAGCCACCGATTACTAACATTTTAACAGAGAGATCTGAAAAGGACATGCCATTATTTTTCCAGACACATCTGACGGTGTGAAGCAAATGAGAGATGAAGAAAAGAGAGAGAATTTCTTCAGCTTTGTCGAGACATTCTAATCAAGATCGCACATGTTCCATTTAAAGTGAAAATTCATTCTTAGAAAGTCTTACACTGTTAGTTTGCTAGTGTGTTGTGAAAATAGCCAGATCAGCAAATGGTTGTTAGGTGAGCGCTGTTTTACAAGATCTGTAGATCAACATATATCTGTTGCTTTTGGATTTGTTTGTGATTTGTAAAGCTTTGATTTATTCTTAAAATTTTTTTTTTATCCAGACGACGTGAACAGACATTAGAACTTTAAAGCAATTTTTAGGCAAACATGTTGAATTGTTGTTGTGTAGGCTTTGCACAGCTTTGGATACAGGCCTGTTTGTTTTTGTTTCTTTGTTGTTGTTTTGGGTAACAACTTCAATTTGAAAAAAACCCACAAACCCAACTAACTGTTTTATGCTTTTGCATGTATACTAAATAGGTAAATTTGATTTTACAGATTAGGTTAGGCCTATTTGATAATCAAAGTGTATGAGAGATCTGAATGCAGCGATTCGGGAATCTGGGTTTTTAGATTTTGTATTTGTTCTTGACAAAATGTGGTGGAGGTGGTCTTATATGGTTTTGAATTTGAATGAGTGAACAAAAGGTCACTCACTGGATTCTAACACGTCGGAAAACCTTTTCAGTTTGCACAGAAATTTGCAGCTCTCCCATCGATACTTTCCCGTTGCAGAATGTGATCTGCGTTTTGTTCCCTGCTATGATGCCAAAGAAAACTGGAGGATGTAGCTGGTAGCCAGCCATCACATTGTCTGGATGTTTGCCCCGTTTAACACACACAGCGACAAGAGTTGCATTCCCAGGGATGAATGTCGATTCCGAGGGTGTGCAGCCAAAAACTTGCTGTCTTCTTTCTCTGATTAGCCCTTGGTAGCAGTGGTGGTGCAAAAGTAGGCAGGTCTGTGTAGTGTAGTGTAGTGTAGTGTAATGTAGTGTAAAATAGTGATGATGGAAGGGGTAGCGTTTTCTTATTTCAGATTGTCTTTTTTCACATTTCTTTTCCCCATTTTTGCTTCCTGTTTGTCTTCTCTATAGTAGTATTTATCTTGTAATTGTGTGTGTGTGTGTGTGTGTGTGTGTGTGTGTGTGTGTGTGTGGCTCAGAGATAACTTACCAAGGTGAAATCATACGTTTTTATGGAAACTTTGTCGGAAATAATGTGCCAAATTAAATCGTTTTTCCATACTATTTTCTTTTCACTTGATTTGTGATCCGAGATGGCTGGTTGGTTGTATAGTTGGTAAGGCTTTGATGAGTGGTGTACCTGATCACTGCGGATTTGCAGATCTGTAGATTGTGTCGTGTTTGTTTTGAATTTTTGCTTCATAGAATCTCTTAGATGTTCCAAGTTTTTACGTCCAAAAAAGTGTTGTGTGCCAGTTGCATTCCAGTAGTTGTATACATTTGCTTTGTATTCAGTGATCACGTGAAAAAAGCCCTATACAGCCAAAAGCCACACATGGCCTATGTATTTATATATACAAGGTATGGCATTAGGAAATAACTTTTTGGTTGGCTTCTTTGGGGCTCGATTCAATTTTGCATGATCACTTTGGCAAACGCTCATGCTTGCAGTTACAAGTATTTTATGGCTTGTGTATACCATTGTACAATATGATATATATCTTTATATATATACACTGTGGCATGTGATGATCATGTACTATTTCAGAATACCATGCCATTTTAGTGTGTCATGTTACATATTTTTCTCTTGTTACAACATTTACATATCATATATGCATATTAATGGTAGAGATAAAAGGAAAAAAAAGGAAATGTGTACAGGGGAAGAAAACGCACACCAGTATGTACCACCAATTATTGTGATTGTGCAACTCTTGATTACCAGTACTTGCTGTAGATTTATGTATGGTTGATCATGGAATTGGTAAGTAGCTCTCAGTTCACTTTGAAGATTTCTTTTCTTTTCCTTTATTATCTAAATTTAGTTGTAAAAAGAAATCTATGAATCCCACATCATGGAATTTACAACACAATATTAGATCTTTTGACAGGTAACAGTAAACTGTGTAGCCCCCCAAAAGTTACTTGTCAAGAAGTTTAATTAAAAGAGTGATAACGGGAAAATAAATCTGATCTATTTTCTCATTAAATCGTTTTGGTTTGGGGTGGGGGTGGGGGGCAGTAGTAGTACTGCTCTAGGTATATATATGGTCTTCTTAGCGTTAAAAAGAACCTGAAACAGCAAAATATACCCCCCCCCACACTCTGAAAACACTCAATGATTGTACAACAACATCTTAATTTATTCTGTCTTCTTTTTCTCCTTTTGAAAGAGTAGAGATGGCAAAATAATTGTTCAATGAACCAACTGAAAAATCTTGATTAGTACTGCAATTAGTTTTCAAAATATCCTATCCTTGTTTTTAATCCTACATTATTCCAAAGATTCATGACAACTTTAATTCTTGTCCTTATTAAAATGATTTGATATACTCATTTTATATTTCATATATTAATATATTTCAATATATTTCAAATGGTACACAAAACAATCAAATAATTAACATACCTGATTCTGTTTAATCATTTACTTATAATTTATATTTATTTATTTATTCTTTTATGTCGAGGATAATGGAATAAGCATTCATGTGCTTTTTTTACAACCAGTCCCCTTGTGTATGTGGTATGCAGTTAAGTAAATGTTATCATCTGTTCCCATTGAAGGATTCAGTCTGCTACTTTTGACGCTGCTAGTGTCCTGTAGCTGCTGGGTTAAGGGGCTTCTAGTCACAAAGAAGCAGTTCAGTCCATAGTCATTTATATGCAGACAGTATCTTTGATATTTCAACCAGCAGAGTCAGTGAAAGAGAAGAGAAAAAACAACCCAATTTGCATTTTTACTTTTTTGTTTCTGTTAATTTTCTACCATGTTATTCTCTTCATATGATTAGAATTGAATGTCATTTACCATTTATTCTTAAAAGAGAATTCTTTATGGATGAAAGATTTAAAATTTTTTTTTACAGGGATGAAAAAACAACCCCAAACCCTGGAGTACTAAAGAATTAGTCTAGATGCCAATGAAATTTGTATTCTATTGCATCTTATTTCAATGTGTAGGGTGAACTTTTTGAGTTCTAAAGATACTCTCTGTTCTCAATGTTTGTTTGCTTAGAAGTAATTATTTTAGTATCATGAGGTTTTTGTCTGTTGTTGTTTTTCTTTTTGGTGTTGTTATATTGGTCATGTTCTGTTTTGTTATTCTACATTTTCAGTCTGCCCTTCTTAATTTATAATTATGTTATTCTGATGCATTGAGCTGAAACTTCTTGATGTCTGTTGATGAGTTGATCAGAATCAGACATGTATGCCATGGCCGTTTTCTTATCTTGCAGTGAGCGTCGGTTGGAGGAAAATAATATTTTGAAACTGTTTACTGCAAAGTTGATGACTTACACTTGAGTCCGTCTGTTCAAAGAAGCCCTGGGTTCCTAAAGCTTCCAGACTTGTGCTTCAGAGGGCGTTTTTCTAAATGAGACATGCTAAATTTGTTGGGTTTTTTTTTTGGTATGAAGATGGATCGTTTAGTTGCTTCTGTAGCATTTCTCTATTTTGCTTTTGAAGTGTGCAGATGTTTTTGTTTTTTTAATACTATAATTATGTACATTGTTTTCTGATGATGATAATGTGTCTCCAGTTACAGACACAGAAGACTCTGGTGTATCTTTGGCAAAAGAACTATGTGTAACGGAAAAAGAACCTCCATTTCCTGTGGTAGCAAAAGGTTTATTTTTATAATCAGATCATGAAAACTTTGTGTGTGCAAAACAAAAAAAAACCTGAGCCAAAGCTCCTTCGCAGTGTTTCTTACTGGTGATGCAGAAAGTATAAGCATTATTTGTGCATGTTTCCAACATGATCATGATGATTGATGGTGATGATGTGTGGGGTTCGAGTTTGTTGTTTTCTCCGAATGTGCGAGCGAAATGTTTCAGTCACACTGCCCCTTGTTCTGTATTATCTCCAAAAAAAGACTTTTTTTGCACAACTTGAGCACTGTACAGTTGTGCAGCCATCTCTTTGAAGGCTGAATTGTTTATAGCAATCAAGCATTGAGGTGCCACTGTTTTAAATCGACACAATGCCGCCGCCTCTGCATGAGGTGTGTGTGTGTATGCGTTGAATGTGTGTGTGAGTGTGTTTTACAGGGGGGTAGGGAACTCTTGAAATGTGATATTCAATTTGTAAAGAATATTTGTCATGAGCAAGCTACCATACTCTTTCTGTCCAATAAAGCAAATCTGGAAGAGTTCCATGTTTAGAATTGTGCAGGTTTGAAAGTGTGCCTAGTGTCAGTAAGTAGATTGCTTATTCATAGACACAGTATTTCAAACATTTCAGAATTGTGTGATTTCATTCATGAATTCTTGCATCACCTTGCATGAAATTAACGTAGACTTATTTGTGAAGTGGAAACCAAACTGCTGTCTAGTCAAAACTTTAATAGAAAACATGACATTTTTAATCAAACACCCTCCACCCCTTTGCCTCCTTCAACTCAACTTCTGGTTTGCAACATTAAGCTGTTCAAGCTCGAGATCCGATCTCCATTCTTTAACAAAGGCAGGTATCAAAGACGCGCAGTTTAACTTCTGCATCACTTTCCATGCTCACATAAAATTACCACACACCTTTCTGGTTTGTGAATCCTGCATCACCTCGGAAATGTCACCCAGGGTCAGGTATTCTGGTCTAAATCTAGAAGGGTTTTTATAAACATCGACAATCACATGGACACTATAGTTGAGTGTAAAATGGCTTTTGTTGTTGGTTTTTGTTCCTCATCTAGAGCTCTGAGGTTCACCAATGGTGAGATTCTGCGTGTGCGACTGTTTTTGCCCACCATGAAGGTAGCCGCATTCTGCCTTCAGGGATATAAGGGCATTTGACGTCCATCCTGCGAGTCCATGAAATCACAGGTTCGAATCTCGACAGTGACATCTGGTGAATTAAGGGTTAGGATTTTTATGATCGCCTTGGTTCAGTTTCAAGCACAGACCTGCCAGAGCCTCAATTCCCTTCATGTATGCATGCAGATCAAACATGCATGTTAAAAAACTCTTAACTAAAGTGAACATTCACTGGGCGACAGAAACAGGAACACACCCAGCATACACCCTGTACCTGGAGAGGGTCAACTTGCGATGCAGTACAGTGTCCCATTGAATCCTCTGGGAGAGATGGGAGGAAGAAGAGAAGACACCGTTGTGTAAAACAACAGAATGGCTCAGTGGATACAGTGCCACCAGACTCATGATCTGCAGTGGGCTGAGGGCTCAGGTTTGAATCCCTACTAAGCTGCGTAAATTGAAGGAGGGTGAGGATGGGTGGACTTTTCCCCTGAAGGTGATATTCTAACCCTCTTCCCAAGCATGTCTTTAGGATTTAACTATAAACAAACCCAGGCCCTGCATATCACCTTGCACACATTAACAATCATCCATCTTGTACATTTAAGAAGAGTAGGGCAGCTATGGCTGGTTGTATGGATGACAGAAATCTGTGGGAGTAAACACACACCCCCCTCCAAAACAACCCAAAAAACCCATAAAAAAATTGGGCCTGGACAGGGATGGAGTCTATCAGGTTTGCCTTGCCTAAGACACATCGCCAAGACAAATTTTTGACAAAGTTCTGTTTTGCGTAAGAACATTAAGTTTGAAATCGTTCTTGAAAAGGAATAAAAGTACCAGCCAAAATTGTTATTTTTATAGATCCTTTTCAATGGCAAAATGACCGCTTAAAAGCGTTCAAGTTCCAATGAATTGAGCAAGCACTATTGCATACTTGTGTGTGTAAGTTGTTGTTTTCAAACATTCAGATAACAGAATCAGAGAACACAGAAGTGCTGAGTAAAACAGAAAGCAGAGAGGGGTGTGGGATAGCTTAGAGGTTAGAGTCATGATCTGACAGCCTGGGATCAAGCCACCATGGAAACACCCGTTTTAGAGGATTTTACCCTGGAGTTAACATCAATACTGACTTCTCTCCCCCAAAAGTGCTTCGGATGAGATTATGAATTGAGGCTCCATGCATGAACACGGGCAGAACATCTTGTGCATGCGTTAAAAACCTGGTCCACCTTTCAGAAGAGTTGGCTATTTCGTGTCGGAAGTAGGAACAGATGACAAAATTTAAAAACAAAATGCATGCACAGGTGTTGTGTTTAGACACCATCCCTGAAGTTAGAATACAACATTTCATCATTGGTGAACCTTGGAGCTCTAGCTGAAGAACAAGAAGGAAAAAAAGAGAAAATGACAAAAGAATAAAGAAAAATCTCAAGCACACACACGCACAGAGAGAGAGAGAGAAGCTTTGAAAGGAGGGATTAAAAGCTGCCCCTGAGGTAACAAGAGTACACACTCCAGCTACAATCTTACAATACATGCAATCTCCAAGTGAAGTATGGTTTTCAACTACCATCTCCAACGCTAAACAAATCACATGATAACACAAGTATTTAAAATATGATGAACAGATTTATTTATTATCTTTCCAAGGTATGAAACAGCACAGGGTTGAGAAAACATGACGAATTCTCAAAGAAGACGGATTGGAAGAATAATTATTACTGATGCTCTCTCATAAGCTTCACACTTCAGAAATCTGGTAATATGAACAGTCCTTACGTTTGGAAGTTGGAAAAAAAAAATCAATTTTACAGACTAGTCAGGCATATGTTATATATGCAAAGCAATTTTCCTTCCTTAATTACCCCACCCAGCATGGAATGTCTAAGCAGTAAGCATCTAGGACTTTTAGCTACTAGTTTCATGCATCTACGAACCAAAAGCAATAAAGTGAAAAATAAACAAAAACAAAACAACAAACCCCAAACAAAACGCAATAAAATAACAGACATTATGCTAACCATTTTGGGTACTCTTAAAAAAAGAGCAAAAACGCACAATTTTTACAAATGACGTGTGTAAATATACAAGAGATACATCATGTATTACATTGGCAGAATGAGACTAGTATAAACTTGTGCAACTAATAACCACTAGCCAGCCAATAGCTCGATACTAAAAGTTACATCCGATACATAATACCAACAGCTAAATCTATTAATAATGACATCTTTTTCTCTGAAGACCTGCTGTTCAGTTCTCCCCATACACGTTACTGTCTTTATCGGCAAGAGTTTAAAAATATGATCATTCATTTTCAGGATGTTTCAGACAAGATACTTTAAACGGAACGACAAACATGACTCATATCTGCCAACACATCGAAGTGTGAAGCAGATAAACCTATGCAAGAAAAAAAACAAAAACACATGAGAGTATGATCACTGTGAAACAGGATAACACCACCTCCCTCTCTACTTGTGACTACCTAAATAAAGCACAGGATCTGACACCCTGTGAATACACAAGATTAAAAAAATAAAGACAAATAAAAAAAACCCAATAATTTTTAAATTCCACACTTGACAATTTCAATTATTTCTCCCTCAAAACAATTGGCAAAAGATTTTTTTGGAAGGGAAGCAACTGTTGCGTTTTTACAGCATTCACCAAGCATTTGGTTTTTTTTTTTGCAGGTTGGTTTGAAGTCGGCAGACATATTGAAAAGAAGATATCACTCTTGACTAACATTTTTTTTTGAAAAGCTCATAAAAAAAACAACTGGAATCTCCACATCATTATCGTTTCTGGCTTGTTTTGAAACGGTACAAAAACTACTATCGTGACGATTCTGTGACCATTCATAACTTTGCTTTCTGGCAACTTCCGCGTTTCTGCTTCTACCCCCACCTCCAACCCGAGAGAAATTCATGCTCCAGTCTTTGTGGATGTTAGATCTATTCATGTGGCAAAACCAAACCCTAACCCATTTCCATACCTGCAGAATGTTTGGGGTCCAAGTCTTTAGAAATGGAAGATTCCTGTGTAAAATAACACAACATCCTATTGCAGCTTCCAAGCCTGTGGGAGAAAGCTCATGTCAAAGTTTCAGGGTTGGCAGATTCATGAAGACTTTCACCACAATCACAATGAATCTCTGCTATTCCACTGATGGATGCACTTGGGACTGCTTCAGTAACTGCCATTGCCAAAGGAAGGTTTCAAAGGTTACCATACATCCTACAGGAAAGATCAAAACATGTACAGCTTCATACCACTAAAGCAAGCTTAAAGCAGCAAAGGGACTCTTCCTGGTGGATGCCTTTTATGCTGCAATACTTGTGGACTGCTGGTTCCCCAGGCCGGGCAACTGACAAGGCTGTAAGTGGCTGTGTAGAGTGGAGTACATACGACCCTTTAGGTAAAGCAGCACTACAATATTACAAAGGAAAAAAACCAACAACAAACCCAACCCGAAACAAGAAAATAAAGCAAACAGCAACAATAAACTCCTATCCCTGAAGACCGTGGCTACACATCAATGACGGGCCAGCAAGACTAAAGGAATCCCACAATCAACCACGGTCATTTCCAGCAACTTCCCTAGTCCTCTCTTGTCCAGTTCCTGCAGGTCACAAGTCTACAAGAATCCAGAGTTCCACAAAGACTTTTTGGTGCAAATAAAACCCACCATACCTACTAAGACACTTGAAAGTACCCCCAGACACTTGTTTCTTGCTGTTGGACGATCAAGCCCAGCAAGGACATACCACTTCAGTGTGTCAAAAAGTGAATGGTGTGCTGCTCTTTTTCGTTATAAAATCTTAGAACATGTGTGCTATAATCACACTTGTGCATGGCAAGATGTCACACACTGCCGATACAAGATGGACGAATACGTTTGGTATATCAAGTAGTCGTCATTTCTTCAATAAAACACAGACAGCTGTAAGACATCTTTTTAAAAACATTTTATTTACAGCTGCTGCAATATCAAAGTCCTGATTTTAACCACCTCTCCCTACCCCCTCCCCAACAACAAAAAACAAAACAAATTTAAAAAAACAAACCCTCGACCACAAAAATAAACAATCCCCACTAATTTCCTGACACACAAACAAGATCTTTATTGCTGGCTTACAAATGAAGAATACACTTACAATATCAACACATAAGGGCTGTAACTCTACTCCACAAAACCTTGTACACCATCCTGAGCATACAGAAAAGACGGCTTTAATTAAATTAAAATTTTGAAGCTTTATACAAAGCTGTTGAAGCTAATATATAATACACTAATATGTCACAAACAGTGACGATTCCCTAAGTTTACTAAGGAAACTGAAAAAAGAGCAATAATAAAACAGCCAACATGAAATACAAACTTATGACAATTGTTCATGGAAGTGTTCACTCACTGTACAGTCAAATCATGTACAACCCTCACTACCAGTCTGCCCTACATCCCGCTTCAAACATGTCCACATAACAGAGCAGCCCACCATGGTTTCCACATATATACACATTACATGTACACGCACACGTAAACACACATGCACACACACACGCTACACATTTAAACACATCCACATAAACAAACACACAGTCTCCTACCCAACACACAGAGATATATCCGCACACGCATAAATAAACGATTCCAGTCAATGCTTTGTTTTCATGATGCTGACAAAATCACAGACTGCACAGTCACACTTCCTTCCCATTCCCTCCCCACAATCTCTCCCCCCTCCCTCCCCATCCTACCAAGCTTTCTTCTCATCTCACTTTCACTCCCTAGCCCCTCCCACCCCCCCACCCCACTTCTTCTACCCAAACAAACCAACAAACCAACCAACCAACAAGAGCATTCACTGACTCATCACCACTCAGCCGGCCCATTCTCCCTCCCCTGTCCCCATCACCCCTCAGCACTCCCTTTGTTGCCCGGGTCCTTGAACTCTGGCAGCGGAAGCTTCGCCGGCAAGGTGGGTGCGGCGGGGGTGGGAGGGGAGGCGGCTGGGATGGTGGGGGAGGTGGTGGTGGTGGTGGTGGGCAGGGGCGGGGCGTCGTCGTCCATGGAGGGCCAGGCTGGGGCAGTGTCCGCCTTCAGGCGGTCGTTCAGCGCCTTGAGGGCCAGTTGTCTGCAAGCCAAACGTGCCCAGCTTCACTTCACTACCAGCACAAGGACTTGGGACTCCGCTCTCAGAGGGGGGAGTTTCTAGCTAGCTAAACGTGAGTGACCGAGATGTTATTACGCTGGAGACTTTTGTTTTAGCTTCACTGGAGATGGACGGTACAGCCGAGGGGGTTAAGACTGTTCGACTTCAGTCCCCTGGGTCCTTGAAGTTGAGGGTTTGAATCTTGGCTGTAGGTGCCTGGTGAATTAATTAAGGGTGGGGATTTTTATGATCTCACAGGTCAACGTTAAGTGCAGACCTGCCAGTGCCTCGATTCCTTCCTTATACATATACTACACAGAATCAAATATGCATGCATGAATCCATAATTCAGTCAGTGTTTGGTGTATACAGAACAACTAAACTACCCAGCTATATCCCTGAAAGTTGGAATGCGCTAAACTTCATTGCGCATAACTCAAAATCTCACCCATGGCGAACCTCAGCATCTGGCAACTTAATAAAACAAAACAACTTAACAAGCAAATTCATTTTAAAATTTTCTTTCTTTTAGAGCTCACGAGAGTAAATACAGTTTTTACTCCGCTACATGCGCTTGCTCCTTCCTTGATACATAACTGAAAACTTGACTGATTACCAACTTTTAGCACAAAATGATCAAAACCTAACGAGGAAATAAAACTTCCTAAAGTTTCCTTGAATGATGAAAAAACAGAAGATATCTAATACCACTTCCTCAACTCGAATTGTAAGTATGTCTTGCAATAAAGTATCCCGGGGAAAGTACCCGACATCGTTGCAGGGTATGACAAGTTCAGCCTTAGTCGTCCATGCTTGCATCATGTTCTAAAGGTAGGGATTTACGATCTCTCAGGCCAACGTTAAGTGCAGACTTGCCAGTGCCTCGATTCCCTTCGTGAATACATTTGTGTGTGTACATTTGAATTTGTTAGAATATTGTTAAACATTGTTGGTTGCTTGTGTGGGAGCAGATTGAATGAAGCGCTCTGATTTGTAATTGCAAGATATGGCGCTCTATAAATTCCATATATTATTATTATGATTATTATTATTATT
This sequence comes from Rapana venosa, assembly GCA_028751875.1. Lineage (NCBI taxonomy): Eukaryota > Metazoa > Mollusca > Gastropoda > Neogastropoda > Muricidae > Rapana > Rapana venosa. Next base: position 8,957,996 of record CM054146.1, read on the forward strand.
ACATGTACACATACAGATCAAATATGCGTGCATAAGATCCCATAATTCATGTCAGTGTTTGGTGGGTTACAGAAACACAAACATACCCAGCATACATCCCCGAAGTCAGAATGCGGCTACCTTCATGGAGTGCAAAAACGGTCGCATACTCAAAATCTCACCATTGGCGAACCTCAGAGCTCTGGGCCAAGTTAAAAAAACAAAAACAAAACTTAACAAGTTCGACATGTTTTCTTTTTCTTTTAGAGAGCTCAGTATGTACAGTAATAAGGTTCTTTACTCCTGCTACATGCTCTGCTCCTTCTTGTGACTACATAACTGGAAAACTGATTACTTCTTGAAAGGCAAAATGATCCAAACCTACGAGTACCAGACTTTCATAAACATTCCATAAAGTTTCCTTGATATGAAAAAAAAAGAAAAAAAAGAACAGAAATTGATACCACTTTCTCAAACTGAATTGCTGAAGTATCAGCTTTTGTCTTGCAATAAACAATCCTTGCAGGGTATGAGCAAGTCCTGACTCTTAGGTTGCCAATATGTCTTGCAACATTTTCTAAAAATGAATTAAGTCACATGAAAAAAAGAATGTTCAAATCAAAACCAATAAGCAAAGTTATGTATTGCTGGCAAAACAAAACAGTATTTTTCTGCATGTCTTGTGTTATTTATACACAAAGTCCATCAATGCTCACACCATAAATAACTACACTGTACTTCTTCATCGAACACTCAGACAGCAACTACAGTTGTCCGTCATGTGAGCGAAAATGCGTTGAGCTGCCGTTAAGCACCTGACAAGTTAGATCCAGTGTATCCGACTTCAAGACAAAAAAAACCCCATCCAAACAAACAACAACACAAAAAAAATCATCCATTGCTGCCCAACTCACTTTCTCCTCTCAGCGTCATGGGGCTCAACACCAGGCAGGGTGACGGTGATGGTGGTGGGGGAACTGACGTCGTAGCGTCGCTGCGGCTTCTTGCACACCTTGACTCTCACCAGAAACTGAAGACGGTGTTGGACACCACCCCCACCACTGGCTGCAGCTGGCCGGGGAAGAAACTGCCACACAACAACAGAGAGCACTGAGCAGAAAGAAAGTGACCACTATCCTTTTAATAATAGTAATAATAATAATGTGTGGAATTTATATAGCGCTGAATCTTGTAAAGCAACAAATCAAAGTGCTCAGATGAATTTAAAACCAAAAATTTATGCGTGTGTATGTGTTAAAAATTTTTTTGGTCATCTGTTCCCACCGGCACACAATGGCCTACTCTTTTGAACAGCGGAACAGGATTTAACGTGTGCGCAAGATGTTCTGCATGCGTTCTACAGTTTCTGCTCTCACTCTTTCTCTCTCTCTCAGACTCTCTCTGTGTTCCCTTAACAGGTAGAATGTGTAGCGCCTGGACTTCTCCTGTACTTGTAACTTTATGGGAGGTCTGCCTGCCAATCTCAGCCGACACATTTTGATTCCTGAGCTTATTTCATTGTACTGGTTGCATGCTGGGTATGTTTGTGTTTAGACTGTAAGCGCGTAACTCACAGAGTGCTGACACTGTGGCAGTGACGTGAATGATGGGATCTTTAATGTGCATATTTGATCTTCTACTTCTATATATGTGTAATCACTACATGTATAGTTGTATACTGCTTAGTAGTTTACTTAGCATACACAAAGGGAATTAAGGCACTGGCAGGCCTGAGCTTAAAGTTGACTTGGGAGATCATAAATAATATAAATCACGTGTTTCATTACTTCGTAGAGCACTAATAAAGTATATATATGCAATGCAATCTGCTTCTGTTCAGTTAAAACTAAAAAGACAAACAACTCAAATATATGTGATTTGGCCTACCAAAACATGAATTGCTCAACTTCCATGGATCTATACACATAAACTGATAAAGTATCCTTGGAAAATCTTTCCTTTACAGCTTTAGTTATTTCTGCTCCTTTCCCCTTTAGAGGCATTACTGACATTTTGTCTTAGAAATTTAAAGTCTGCATACCCTGACAACTCTATGTAAATCATATAGACACAGTAAATGACATTCCCATGCTCTTTCAATATTTTAATTTAATGTTATAAATTTATATCAATACAACATGTAACTGAATGAATAAAATTTATAATTTTCATGCTCTTAACCTCTCTTTTTAAAATTTTGTTAGATGAATTATCTTGTTTAGTAGCCCACACAGAAAACATGTTTTCATAAACCAGAGCTTGGTTGGTTACCTGATTTCTTTTACCTACTCAGTTAATGACTATCCTGTTACTGTGTTAGTGTTAACCACACACACGTGTGCTCATGAATGCGTGTGTGTGCATGCAAATACACACACACAGTGACACACATGTGTGTGTACACACACACACACAATGATCTTGCCTAGAGCTTCCAAATCATTATTTTCCAATTATATACCAATTGATGTATACAATATGTATGTACTATACCTCGAAAATGTGAAGTTTTCTCCCATATCACCACGGTTACCATTGGTGTGTTTCTGATAGAAGCGCAGATAGACCCAACTGACGATTACCCCCCATCCAAACATGACGGGGTAGGGTCCAGGCAAAGCTCCGATCAATCGCAGAAATATTGTGATACACAGCAATGAAAGAGGAATATGAGAATTTCGCAGCTTGCCGAATGGCATGGTCACCACACAATGATCTGGCATCACCTGCTTGACTGCCACGCAAAATCCTGCGATGTAGCCTGCCAAGCCGTAAATATGCACGTCGAACAAGTAGTCTTCATTCAGCGAAACCAAGTATGCAGCGAAATAAGAGAGAGCTGTCATCAAGCCCACACCCAAATTGACGACCACAAAGAAAAGCAACATATCTGGAGCACCCCACATCGGTTCAAGCAGCTTTCCACACAAGACAACGACAGCGATGTCCGCTAAAACATGCCAGAAGTGCAACTCCACAAAGCAGAACATGAAGAAACTGTAAACACGGGCATTAGGCGGCAGTACATAGCCTGGCGTCACTGAAATGAAAGGAATAGCTGACGAAATAAAAGAGAAGAGATACCCTACAATCATAGCACATGCAACCATCTTCACAACGACGCTGCTTTTGCCCAGAGCAGCAGACATTTGCTCCTTGAAGAAATGCATTCTGCTGCTAGGTATGGGACCCGCCATCTTGAATGACGAGTCGCCCGTGACGTTCCTTTCCGCCTTAAAGCCGGAAAAGGATAGAATGACGTTGTTTGGTGACTAATGCGCTCATTTTTAGGTCTTGGTTGCCTTTTATTTATTGGTGTGTGTGTGTGTGTGTGTGTGTGCGTGTGTGTGTGTGTGTGTGTGGACCAGAATTCTCTAATCCTATTGAAGATTTTCAAGTCATAAGTTTTGATCTCAGCAGTACCTGAAGATTAAGAGAGAGTAGGTTTAAAATCTTAAAAAATTTTTTTTTTTTAATGATATCTCACAACTTCTGGGCAGCCTTGCCTGTGCTGAACTCCTCTTCGTCTATAGATGAAAAAAAATGCACACCAGTTTTAAAAAACAACATTTAATGGGATACAAAAACAAAGAATATATCCCTGAATCCCACCTTAATGGTGGACAAAAACAGTCAATACATAAAATCCCACCATTGGTGAACCTTAGAGCTCTAGCCAAGGAACCAAAAAGAGAAACTGAACGTCATTTACCCAGGTGCTCCTTTGATGGGACTAAACACCAAAGACCCAGGCAGGAATAGACACTTAACACTTCACCCCAGCATTCAATTCTGATTCTGTTCTTTTATGGAAGAATAGGCAAGTTATGACAAGAGATGTATGGTCACCATGAAAATGCCAGCATACACGTGTGTGTGTTGCTGTAGTCTGACCACAAACCATGAGTGCTAGGCCTTAGGGCAGCATCAGACTTGAATTTGAAAGGAGAAGAAGAAGTAGAAGAAGAAGAAGAAGAAGAAGAAGAAGAGATGATGATGATGATGAAGAAGAAGAAGATGTAGAAGAAGAGGAGGAAGAGGAGGAAGTAGAAGAGGATGAATCCCAAGATGACAATGATGATGAAGAAAATGACAAGAAGACAAAAAAACGATGATGACAATGATAAAGATGTCGACGATGAAAAAAAAAAAAGATGATGTTGAAGAAGAAAGTAGAAAAAATGACACTGAAGCACCCTTGAGGTCTCAGATGTCACCGTTATTCAGCACTTGTTTAGCAAAGCATTCATGCATCATGCTTTCAGGAGATGTATGTGCTGTGTCAGATGTTAACAGCTCCTGAAGTCTGAATGTGGCTACCTCAATGGTGGGCAAAAATGGCTGCCTACACAAAAGTCTCACCATTGGTGAACCTCGGAGCTGAACCTGAGGAATGAAAAAAAAATTGTCAGCCAGATCTAAAGCAAAAGCTGAAAACATCCTTACCTTCTAGAAATTCTTTGCAAGGATATCCTCTTTTCTATCCCTTTCTTTATTTCTGCCTTGTTCCTTTTCTCTCTGTCACCTAATTCTTGTCTATTTTCTGCCTTCTTGGTTCATTCTACTTCCTTTTTTTCCAGTAAGACTTAAAAAAAAACTGTTTCCAGAAATACTTAACAGATAACAAATCTCTCCCATGCCAAAGTCAGATGCACTGGGACTGACTTGTCAGGTGCTTAATGGCAGTGCAACTCATTTTCGCTCATATGAAAGACAACAATGAGTTGCTGTCTGAATGTTGGACACAGAAGAAGAAGAGCTGACAGAAACTTAAGGGACTGAGTGCACACACACACATACTCCCAGACACACACAATACATATTCACACAAAATCATGCTTAAAGCACACAAAAAGATGTACACTAGCATTCTTGCAGTTCTTTTATTATTCGTTTGCACTTCATTATTCAAACCAGGCACGTTACAAAATTGTTGACAACATGGCATAGCTCTTTCATTCATTCCTTACCTAGAACCCCCAGGTTCCCTGTTGATAATGTTTTTATGCATAGTATGTGTAATGTATTTTATTTATTTTTTTTATTTTATACCACTTTAAGTCACGAGATTTCTCTGCGTGAAATTTCGGGCTGCCTCCCGAGAGAGCGCGTCGCACAAGAGCACGCCACCCTTTTTATTTTTCTTTTGGTCTGCAACTGTGTTTGTTTCCCTACCAGAGTGGCTTTTCTAAGAATTTTGCAGGGACAAACTCCTTGTTGCCGTGGTTCTTTAACGTGCCTGAAAATTTGTGTAACACACGACCTCGGTTTATTCGTTCATCTGAAGACTAGCGCCCAGACCACCACTCATGGTCTAATGGATGGGGAAAAATTTCGGGCCCAAACGGGGTACAAACCACGCACACACCCGACCCTGACTTTTCGCATTCTAGACAGGCGCGTTACCTCTAGACCACCGATCCACTGTATAGTATGTGCTTGTTGGGCGTTCCCCAGCTTAACGCCTGGGGGTCACCCAGAAGATGCACTCTGTCTCACTCATCCCACTTGTGACTGAATGTGAATGAGAAGTTTGCATCTAAGACTGTTTCCAAGTACTTCCTCATGAAGGAGGGTGGCAGGATGGTTAAGACGTTCACCTGCCAACAAATTAAACTGTGAGATTCTGGGTTTGATTCTCAGCATCGCCCTTTCTTTCCACTTTGACAAAACAAAACCCCCCCAAAATCAAACTGAATGTCAATGTCCTTTGGGTGAAACTATAAACCGAGGCCCCATTTGCGAACACACACAGAACATCTTGCCCACACGTTAAAAACCTGTTCTGCCTTTCAGAAAAGTATGAACGGATGACACAAAAAATCCAACAAAGACTGCATGTACCTCCCAACTCATTGTAAAACTGATAGGTTCAATTCCCAACTGCATTCCTGAAGTCAGATTGTGGCTGCCTTAATGGAGGGATAAAAAAAATGGTAGCATATGCAAAAATCTCAACATTGGTAAACCTCGGAGCTCTAGCTGAGAACGAAAAAACCCAGCATAAAACAAGTCCCCTAGCGGCCGTGAGTGTGGTTTGAACCCATGACCCTTGCATCAAGCGTAAAACATTCTTCCCACTCGGCCAGCAAGGCTCCACTGGGGTTTCATACCCCTTTATTTACAATACCAAGCAACCAAGCAATGATTCTGGTCACAGTTAGGGTCCATTCCAACCAACCCACTGGCTAACTATCATCCACACTGCACAAGTCATCATTTTTCTCTGAATACATTATAAGCTGTGGGGACTAGCATCCACAAGTCCCCAAGCAACATCACTGCAGCAAATAGCATATTTACTATAAAAAAGAAAAAGAAAACAAAAGTAAAAAGTGGGCTCTTTTCATTATGGCCAGGAATGCAGGAGATAAAAGAAAAAGAATAAAATCACGTCTCGGTCTCTCACTTCTTCACACACACATGAATTCCTCCAACAACAGCAGCAAATGCAATATTTAGTCTCGGAGCACTCACTGTCCATATTGCTCTTCAGTCACACTTTCCTTTTACAACAACAAAATGAACAAACGTATCACCATATTAGGAAAAAAGAAACGTCCAGCAAAGTCTTGTAACTGTTCTCACTAGCTACTGACTCTGCCATGAAGTTCTATAGTAAGAAAACTAGAATTAAGAGGAGTAATAAAACGAATAGGAAAAAAAAGATGCAACTCACCCCACCACCAGAAAGCCCCCCCCCCAAAAAAAAAAAAAACCCCAAAAAACACAACCAAACCAACTTCAGCTAATACATCGTTGAAGTTTCCAGTTGATTTTGCTAGTTTCGTAACTCTGACAATTGCTAACATCCACCCAGGTCTTTCAGAAGGGAGGTTTGTGAGAGCAGCATAGGGGGATGGGACAGCTTGGGGGTTAGAGCATTGCATGTTGTGCTCAAGATCTGGCGCCGGCCCGAGTTTCAGACACCACCGAGACCACAGTTATCAGTTTCCCCACTCTCAGCTGCTATCCATTCCATCCCATCCCAGCCCAGCTGGTGCTGATTATAGCAGGAACTGACCACACTTGGACTTGCTAAAAGGAAGGGGTGAGCTAATTTTAGCACTGGACCCTTGACTTAATTATGTTGGATTTGTGCACTGTGGGACACCCGTTCTAGGGGATTTTTTCCCCTGGAGTTAACATCACTACTACTCCACTCCCCTGAACGTTTTTTGGATGAGACTAAACTGGGGTCCAGTGTTCAAACGCATGTAGAGCATCTTGTGCACACAATAAACCCATACTGCCTTGCAGAAGAGTAAGCCATCTGTGTGCCAGTGGGAATGGATGACAAAATTTACAGAACCGCATGCACATGGGGACTGGATGTAAAAAAAAAGCACATGAGTGCTTGTTCCATCATTTGAGATATGAGAGTTTAAATAAAAAACTTTAAAATAAACTCTCTTGTCTCTGGTGGACTCTCTGATCTACACCTGGCTTGACACTTCAGTATTTGCACAACATCTTGCGCACACGTTAAAATCCTGTTCCGCTTTTCGGAAAAGTAGGCCATTGTGTGCCAGTGGGAACGGATGACAATTTACAAAACCGCATACACACGGGGACTGGATGTAAAAAAGCACATAAGTGCTTATTCCATTATCCTCGATATAAAAGAATTAAAAAAATATATATATAAATGAAGTATATGACATATGCTCTTCACACAGAGAAGAAAGCAAATCATTCATTAAGAAAAGAAACATTGCAACAACAATAATTAAAAAAAAAAAAAAAATCTCACATAAAATCATCAGCACATCTACCAAGCAGTTGATTCCACAATGTAAACCTAGCTAACCTGTCTATTGGCAGGGCAAGGTAGCCTTCACTTGAAATTCCAAAATAAATCACAGACTTATGAATGGGCAGTGGGGGGTTGGCAGGCAGGGAAGGAAGGAAAAAGCCCCTGAAGCCTCCACAGTACAGGACCACAGGGCCACAGGTCTCCTTCTTCTTCTTCGTCATCGAACGCTCAGGGGCCACAGGTTTATCCAGCAGACTGTGGGGCTGCTGCTGATGATCGCAGGTGATCGATCACAGGTGGGCCAAGGGCTGAAGTCCCATCAGCTGCAGACCGTTGCACAGCACCTGGTGTGCGGCCTTCATCAGACTCAGCCGGGCGAACATCAAGGGCAGGAGGTGGGGTTCGGATCCCTGCACGTCATCAATGGTTGTCAGTGTGACACGTTAGCTTGCCAGATGGCTTCTAAGAACATGCCTGCAAAAACAAATTATGAAAAAGCTGGTTGTTGGGAGTCATTAGTTTTGTGTAAAGGGAGAATATTACTTCTTGTTCATGTTGATGGTAAGCACAAAGACACACACACATGCATCATAACACACACACACACACACACATAAGTCTTGGATAAGACTATAAACTGAGGTCCTGTGTGTGAACGCACGTCAAACATCTTGCGCACATGTTAAAACCTGTTCTGCTTTTTGGAAGAGTAGGCCATTGTGAACCGGTGGGAACTGATGACAAAATTTACAAAAACTGCATACACATGGGGTCTGGATGTAAAAATTCCCCCCCCCCCCACACACACACACACAGACAGACCAAACAAAACAGTGTGGCACAATTCGCAGGTGTGTCCCCATCTAGAAACACGACCATGCGACAGGACTCTGATAGCATGAGAAGTAATACTTATTACCACCCCATCACAGAAAAATATTACTTGCTGTTGTTGGTGGTAAAAGCAAATCCACACACATGCATGCACACATCTTTAACCACATGCATGCACACACACACGCTTCATAAAACAAACACACACATACACATGCATGCGCATACACACACACACACGTCTTAAACCATACACATGCATCATAGCACATGCACACACAGAGACACGAGATACAAAATATACAAGAGACAACCTTTATTGTCCACTTACATATGGAAAAATGTCTCTCCACTGCGCTATATGACACACACACACATACACCTTAAAACACATACACATTCAATCACGCACACACATTTTAAAATACATGCACACAAAAACACACAGAAGCGACAAAATCACGCAACCTTACCCCAAGGATGTGGTAGCGACTGTAGTAAGAGCTCAAGGTTTTGGAAAAGTTCAGCAGAAAGTGGGTAACCTGGAAAAACCAACATATTTATATATTATATTTATATTTTATATATTTTATTATTTTATATCCAGGATAATGGAATAAGCACTTATTTGCTTTTTTACATCCAGCCCCCGTGTCTATGCAGTTTTGTAAATTCTGTCATCTGTTCCCACTGGCACACAATGGCCTACTCTTACAAAAAGCGGAACAGGATTTAACGTGTGTGCAAGATGTTCTGTGTGTGTTTGCACACGGGGCCTCGGTTTATAGTCTCATCCAAAGGACTTTTGGGGAGAGTGGAGTAAGCACTGATGTTAACTTCAGGGGAAAATATCCCCTTGAATGGGAATCGAACCCGGGTCATCATATTGCGAGTGCAATGTTCTAACCACTAGGCTATCCTGTCCCCCCCATAGGCACACCCAGCATGCCCATACAAACACACACACACATTCACACACTCACTCACACACACACACACACTCACTCACACACCACACACACACACGCACGCACGCACACACACACACGCACACACACACACACACACACACACACACACACACACACCATTTCCTTAAGTGAAAAAACAATTCTGCTTTTTACAAAATTTTGAAAAATCCCAGTAATAAACAAGATGTATTCAAGAAAAAAATAATTCTTCTTCTTTATCATCAAGTGCTCAGACAGCAACTATTGTGCCTGTTATATGAGTGAAAATGCGTTGCACTGCCGTTAAATGCCTGATAAGTCAGGCCCAGCACATCCAACTTCGGCATGATTGAGAGAATTGTTATCTTTCTAAAAAAAAAGGCAGGAGAATGGACCAAAAAGACAGAAAATGAGTGATAGAAAAGAGGAAATTTCTAGGACAGAATATCCAGAAGGTGGGGATGCTATTTATACTGACAGGCCCCTGGCATTCCCATGGGGAAACTCAAAGGAAAACAAATTCATTTTACTCCGCACCTAATCCAGAATAATCATTAATTAATCTTTTAGGGGGTGGGACAGCCCAGTGGTTAGAGCACTGTGCTCATGATCTGATGGCCCGGGATCGAGCCACCACCGAGGCGCCAGTTCCAGGGAATTTTTTCCCTTCCAGTACTGCCTCCAATCTCCTGAAAGTCCTTCACTATGAACTGAGATCCCATGTGCGAACACACGCAGAACGTCTTGCTCACACGTTAAAAACTCATTCAGCCTTTTAGATGGGTAGGCTACGTCATACTGGTAGGAACGGATGACAAGATTTCAAAAGACGCATGCACACAGGTGTTGAGTCTAGACACCATCCCTGAAGTCAGAATGCAGCTACCTAAATGGGGGGGGGGGGGGGTAACGGGAGGGGGGGGTGATAAACAAAAATATGAATGCATATGCAAAAATCTCACCATTGGTGAACCTCAAAGCTCTAATCAAAGAACACAACTTTTTTTATGAGATAATGGGGTAAGTAGATTACCTCCCATGCGATCAGAGTGACGCGTTACTATTTTGGGACACACCTGCAAATTCTGTTCCCTTGGGTGGTGGTTGAAAACTACCTGTTGCATTCATTTTGTCTTCGCATTAAAATACAATATTAATGCAGCCTCTTTCTTAAAGGCCATATCCTCTCTGTTCATACTGTGCTGTCGTAGCTGAGAAGTTGTACAGAATAGTGGCTGATCAAATATCTCCACTCTGCTACATTTGAAAAGGAAAAAGTACAATATGGTGTACTAGTGTCCCAAAACATGATACTGCTCAGTCCTGACAATTCCCAGCATGAAGACAAGTCACCCACCTAAAAGGAAGAACGAGACAAGGAAAGGAAACTAGAAGCAACAGACAGAGAGAGAGAGAGAGAGAGAGAGAGAGAGAGAATAATGCATGCTCAATTATTCATGTCCATCACAATAGCAGTAGGAAAACAAAAAAATTCCCTAATTCAGTAACCCCAAGAATATGCTTGTGATTTTATCACTTCGTAACTGCTGACATGAACAACTGAAATCTGATCTCTGACAAACAAAAACACAAAAAACCAAGTTATCCACCTACTTTATGAGTCTCTATGTCTGCTCTGACAAGGCCACCTTGCTGCTGATGCCAGTGCTGAAGAGCTTCCTGCACAACTCGAGGGTAGCCATGGATGTAGAGCAGCGCTATCGTCCACTCTTCCTGAAAGCAGATCAACGTGTACTGCCATGAGCCGTTGAGGCAGTGCTGAAGGTATATTATGACATTGAGTGGTTATGAGCACTTTGATTTGTTGCTTTACAAGATTCAGCGCTATATAAATTCCATACATTATTATTATTATTATCACTGTCAAAACATGGCAGACAGTTGGTTTTTTCCTTCTACATTCTGTCTGGGCATTTCTGGTCAGGAATGTTTTTGTTACACAACCGTTATATGAAAACACTCCTGATGATAATGACAATGATGATGATCATAATAATTATAATAATACTGATAATAATAATACTGATAATAATAATACTATATGGGATTTGTTAAGCACTGACTCTTGAAAAGCAAACTGATTATAATAAAAGTGCTTGCATTCAGACCATTCACAATGCGTGCAAACCATCCACAAAATCATGCTTTTTGCATCTAGGAGTGATGTCATGATGATGTGAAAGCTGGTTACAGCTATGTTGGGACTATTTCTATTTTAACAGCGACCAATCAGAATGGATTTCTTTGGTCTGTGTAACTGTAAGGCTCAGTCATGATCTGTCTCTTATTCACAAGAATTATGGTGAGCTTCTCATAATGTCCACAAACAAACATGGAAATCGACTTTATTCTGTGTAACATTCTTCTTTGCTGACACAGCAGCTGTTTGCTTCTTCACGGTGATGTAAACACAGTCTTCATAAAAACCCACTTCTCATACTTCATATCCACCATGACCGATGCTATGGCCGAGCAGTCAAGACCAATAGACTTCAGCCCATGGGTATGTGAAATCGTGGGTTTGAATCTTTGTGGCGTTTGGTGAATTAAGGGTGGGGATTTTTACCATCTACCAGGTCAACTTCAAGTGCAGACCTGCCAGTGCCTTAATTCCCTTCATGTATATGCATATGCAGAAAATCAAATATGCATGTTAACAATCCCGTAATTCATGTCAGTGTTCGGTGGGCTAAGAAAACACGAGCATACCCAGCATATATCCTGAACTTGGAATGCAGGCTACTTTCATGGTGGGGAAAAACGGACACATCCGCAAAAATCTCACCATTGATGAACCTCGCTGCTCTAGCTTCTTCTTCCTTTTTTGTCATGTTTCTCCCAGGGGAGGTTTGACATTGTTGAGCCTTCTCCATCTCTCTCTGTTTTGAGCTTCCTCCTTATTTATGCCCCTTTCTCTAAGATCATCTGCAATACAGGCAGCCCAGGTCTTTCTAGGTCTTTCCTTTGGTCTCTTTCCATCCACTACGAAGTTCATTGCTCTTTTTATGATGTGGTGGTCTGCTTTCCGTTGAACGTGCCCAAACCAGCGCAGTCTATTGGTACCAGCTACAGACTTCAGATCATCAACTCGCTGCTCTGGCTGAGGAACAACAACAACAACAAAATCTACGCAGCCTGCTCACACAATGGGGGCTGAACTTACCTCCTCTCTCAACAACTGGAAGTTGATGTGCTGAGGATCAGGAAGTGGGGGGTAGGTTCCTACACACAAACCACAACATGATAAAGCCACAGTTTAAATGTTATAAACATCCCCAAAGTTGGAATGCAGCTACCTTCAAAATGCCCAAAAACCTCACTACCGGTGAACCTAAAAAAAAAGGGAGAAACAACAACAAAAAAATTCTATGGACCATTACCATTCCACATGATTTGAAACATTTCAGCTTAAAGTTCAGCTGAACACTTACAGTATCATTAAGGGTTTAAGGCTGTCCTTGTCTTGAGACATTCTGTCTCCCCCCCCCCCCCCCTTCTCTTCCGACAAACAGGAACAGCTCATTTATGTCTTCAATGTATTTTCAGATTACCTTCTCTATGTCACACTCTCTCTCTCTCTCTGTGGTTTTTTCCCCTTTGAGTCTGTTACATGTTCCACAGTCCTGGATTTCTACAGTAAGCCATGTTTTGTTATTCTGGAATCACTGGCCTTGTGCTTACCTTCCTTTCTATTTCAGTCGGGGATCAGCCAAAGGTGTGAAAGCAGACTGTAGGAGATAATTCATACCAAGATAATGATTGTTTGGACTTCAGCCCAACCAGCGATATAGCAAAAGGTAGAGGTATTCCCCAAAACCTATGCAGTTGTTGGGGAGCGAGGTGTCAGAGACCTCAGCTTCTCTAGGGTCCAGCATATTGAGGGTGGCACCCATCTCCTCTCCCTCGCTGTTTTAACCTTCCTGACCCTAAAGAGGGCAGGCACCCATTTACAGCTGGGTGAACTGAGGAACTGTACTAAAAGCATGGCACGGTGATGATCACCCGTCCATGATGGCAGCCATGCTCAACACTGCTTACCCTTAGTTTGGGGGGAAGTAAGTGTTCTGACCACTGAGCTATCCCATCTCCAGGACATCGTCCTGTGTTTGAAAAAAATATTCCATATCAAATTTTAAGTAGCACACGCACAAAAGATAATCTAGCATTAAGCTGATAATTCATCATATAATAACCAGTCTCAGCCCTGTCAAGTATATGTATAAAAGGATTTTAAATCAAAGACGATTCTTTTTCTGCAATTTTTGCAGATATGCACATTTACTTAACAAATCCAACGAACCAACTCAGAACCCCCCCCCCCCCCCCCCCCCCAGTTAAAGCCTAGCTTGTTGTAAACATCACCAAAGAGGAAAAAAAACAACCAAGGACAAGGAAAGTACATAATATTCATACATAACAATAACTTTTTCTTTACATTATGAGACACTCGAGGCAGAAAATCCAACAAAGTCATCCACCCCTACACAGATCGGATCAGCACAAGATCAACATGTAACACGCATGTCCGGACTGTGTACCTTCTTCCACGTGTTGCTGAAAGGACAGGAGCAGGGAAGCCAGGCGGGCACAGTTGTAGAGGACGAAGGGACCGCTGCGGTTGTCTCCCTCCTCTTCCGACAGGTCCACATGTACCTGTCACCGTTAGCATTGCGCAGCATCATTGTCAGGTCTTCTACACCCAGGAGAACTGTGGGGATCCACAGTCAGTATGTATGTGAAAATCGAAATGTGTTGTTTTTAATGAAAAAAACAGTATGCTTGTGAATATCACTTTACAGCATAGGTTTCAGAGACTGACTATGACTTTCTGATTAGGAAGCTTGACTTGCACGGTCCTTATGTGCTGCAGCCCTGGGGGCTGGTTGGCCTTTGGAGAACATCTCCAATGTTGACTGTCTGTATGCCCTCTTGGCCGAGAGAGTGGGGATGTACTGTGGGCAAGGCATCTCCATAATAATCAGATTTCTGCCCGATTTCCAAACCAGCAGCTGCCTCCTCTGCTGCTTTGGAGGTCATCATCAAACAAGATGGACAAAAACAGATATCAATGTGTTTTTTTAAATGGTACAGCTTTACGTATGTGAATCTCATTATACAGGTGTGTTTTTTTTAACAGTACAGCTCAACTAACATCTTTCCACGTAAAACATGTTAAGTGTTATGTGTGTGCTTTAAATTATTTTCCCTTTTTTTATCAACCGTTCTTTGTTTCTCTACCTTTGTTGAAGACCTAAAGGAGAAGGTTCGAGTCAGCAAAATCAAATTGTGTGCATCTTCTTTTTTGATAAGTATCTATCTATATACTCAAATTACTTTTTTTTTTTCAAATGAGAGAGAAAAGAGAAGAAAAAAATGACAGCGTTATATATTAAATGCAAAAGAACTCTTGTGTGATGAAAAGGTCCGAGTGATCAGAATCTAAATATTTCCCTTCCCCTTAGCATCAGTTAACACAAAACCTTTGAGGAAGAAGACATGTTGTGTTTGAAAAAAAAATAGAGCTACATTTCAAAGACAACTTTCAGTGCAAAATATGGATAACAAAGTCAACAATATTAGGATTCAGGGATTCTTTTTTTTTGTTTTTCCTATTCCTCAATTTAAGTTCACACCACACATCATACCACACCACACCACACCACACTACACACCATACCATACACACACCACACCACCCAACCCCCACATCGCACCACACCACACCACACTACACCACACACCATACCACTTCACACCACCCAACCCCCACACCACCCAACCCCCACATCGCACCACACCACACCACACTACACCACACACCATACCACTTCACACCACCCAACCCCCACACCACCCAACCCCCACATCACACCACACCACCCAACCCCCACACCACACCACCCAACCCCACAATCACACCACCCAACCCCCACATCACACACAACCACACCACACCACCCAACCCCCACATCACACCACACCAACCCCCACACCACACCACACCACACTACACCAGGTGCAAAAGGACATGTAATCACAGAAGAGACCTGACTGGGGCAGGTGGTGGACAGCAGATCAAAGGTGATGCTGGCTGCTGTCAGACTGTGCACCATGTCATCCCAGGCACCACCTGCACACACCCCAGACCATTAACAAACCCTGCATCTTTCTGCTAGTTTTATCAGGGCTGTTTGTTCAACGTTTCTGTGACCTCAACTATGAAAGGATTCAGTTACACAGGAAGACTTTAGCACACGAAGGAACACGCCTTTTGGATGCAGACATACAAGTTTTCGAAGGAGAAGTGACAGATGCTATGGCCGAGTGGTTAAGACCATTCAACTTCAATCCCACGGGTCCAGGAAGTCCTGGGTTCGAATCTTGGTGGCGTCTGCTGAATTAAGGGAGGGGAGTTTTACAATCTCCCAGATCAACTTCAAGTGTAGGCCTGTCAGTGCCTTAATTCCCTTTGTGTATATATATAGATGCAGAAGATCAAATATGCACATTAAAGATCCTGTCATTCATAAACAAAAAACATACCCAGCATACATTCCCAAAGTCCGAATGCGGCTACCTTCATGTGGGCGAAAACAGCTGCATAGACAAAATCTCACCATCGGTGAACCTTGGAGCTCTAGCTGAGAAAAGGGGAAAAAAGAAAGAAAGAAAAAAATTACACAAAGTTTAGCACATGTAGGAACATACCTTTTGAATGTTGACAATACAAGCTTTTGAAGATGAGGCCATCATAGTTATGACACCATTAAAGGTAAAGGTAAAGGTGTCCCATAACCTATGTGGTCCTAAGGGAACGAGGCGTCAGAGACCTCAACTTCTCCAGGGGTTAGCATACTGAGGGTGGTACTCATCTCCTCTCCCTCGCTGCTTTATCTTCCCTGACCCTAAAGAGGGCAGGTACCCATTTACAGCTGGGTGAACTGGGGGGACTTACTGAAGCCAAGGCGTGCAAACGGTCACACATCCAAGTGGTAACCACGCTCGATGCTGCTTAACATTGGCTGGGGGAAAGCGAGTGCTCTGACCACTGAGCTATCCCGTCCCCATATGACATCATTGCATTCACCAATATCATGCCCATGAACAATTGAAGAACATGGAGACATTTCAGTAAGATGCTGATACAAGCTTTCAGCATAAGTAAAGATTTTGTTAAAGAGATATACATGAGGACTTGCTGAAGACTTGTGGTAAGCATTCTCCTGCATATTGCAATAGTAAGTGATGAGCGGAGTTCAACCAGGCAAAAATCACTGCTGTGAAAGCTAACTTTGAAAATTCATGAAGAATTATGTCAATAGTATGAACATTGCTGTATGGGTGATGTCTTTTTCTGGTTCAATGTGAATATGCTTTTGGGTACAGCGTTCTATAAACTCCAGATCTTCAATAAACATGAGAAAAAAAATCATTAAAAGTAAAAATATTTCAAGTCTTCATGATATGCTTCAGTATATTTAGAGCATTTTCAAAAAAGCTGATCACAGATTTATTTTAACACTAATTAAAACAAACTGTAACAAGTAAATCATGAGATTCTAGGTTCGATCCCCAGCCTCACCCTTTCTTCCCAGTTTGACCCCCCCCCCCCCAAAAAAAAAATTGAACTGGATGCCAAAGTCCTTCAGATGAAACTATTAACTGAGACCTCATGTGCGAATGCATGCAGAACATCTTGCACACACATTAAAAACCCATTCTGCCTTTCAGAAGAGTAGGCCATTTGATGCCAGTAGGAACAGATGACCAAAAAACAAAAAAATGCATGTACACAGGTATTGTATTTAGACACCATCCCTGAAGCTGAAGTGTGGCTACATACATGGTGGGGGGAGGGGTGGGGGTGGTGGTGGTGGTGGTGGTGAAACGATTGCAGATGCAAAAATCTCACCATTGGTGTACCTCAGAGCTCAAGTCGAGGAACGGATACCCCCCAAAACAGACAAAAAAACAACCCCTCCCAAATGAGCTTTCATATCAGTTCATCAATATAATAATAATACATGAAATTTATTTAGCGCCATATCTTGAAAAAAACCCAAATCATAGCGCTTTCGTTCATCTCACTCATTCACATGCAGCCAGTTACAATCAATAGTTTTTACAAATTCAAATGTATACATTCACACGCACACACCCACACACATAAAGGTTATACACTTCGGCAGGGTGGTGGGGGTTTGTCTGTTGAGGGCAGGGACACAAATGAGGTGGAACAAGAGAGGAGAATCTTAGGTTTGAAATAAATGAGTCTTGAGGCCGGATTTAAAAGCTTCATAAGAAGGCTTTTGGCGGAGGGAGAGAGGGAGGTCATTCCAGATCAATGGACCAGAAACAGAGAAAGAGCGACGGCCAATGGTGGATTGGTTGAATCTAGGTGTTCTTAAGCACAAGGTATCTGCAGCAGAGTGGAGGGAACGAGAAGGAGTGTACAGATGAAGACATTCACAGAGGTAGGAAGGTGCAGTTTTGTGGAGGCATTTGTAACAGAGGGTACTGATCTTATAATTTACTCTCTGTGGCAAAGGCAGCCAGTGGAGAGATAGCAAGAGAGGAGTAATGTGCTCAGATTTTTTCTTTCTGAGGACTAGTCGAGCTGCAGAGTTTTGTATACGTTGAAAGGAGTGGATAGATGAAGCTGGGAGACCGGCCAGAAGAGAATTGGAATAATCCAGTCGTGAGAGAATGAGGGACGTGACTAGTTTGGATGTTGCATCAGTGGACAGGTACTTTCAAACTGCACTGATGCGCCGTAATTGATAGTAGCACGACTGACAAGTTTGCGTGATGAACTTTTGCATGGAGAGTGTGTTGTCGATGATGACCCCTAGATATTTCACAGCAGTGGCTAGAGGGACAGACGTATTGCCGAATTCTATTGAAGCTGTTGTGATGGAAGAGAGTTTGTGTTTGGTCCCTACAAGCATGGCTTCGGTTTTATCTGCATTTAACTGTAGCTTGTTCTGTATCATCCAATTTTGGATATCTTGAAGGCAGTAGGACATATTAATCAAGAGAGAAGGCAGATTTTCAGGAGTATCACTGCTAAGAATCTGAGAGTCATCTGCATAAAAGTGATGGTTGATCTGGTGACGATTTATTATATGTGAAAGAGGAGCAGTGTAGAGAGTGAAAAGAACAGGGCCGAGAACTGATCCCTGTGGGACTCCACATTCCAGTTTTGTAGGTGTTGATTGAATCTTGTTTACTGCAACTGTGTGGAATCGGCCTGTAAGGTATGAACTAAACCAGGTGAGGGCTGTGCCTTTAATACCGAACGTTTTTTGGAGACGGGAGAGAAGAATTGAGTGGTCGATAGTGTCGAAGGCTGCAGATAAGTCGAGAAGAGTGAGAAGGGAGATTTTTCCTGAGTCAGACGCGTGTAGAAGCGTGTTTAAGGTGTGGACTAGGGTGGTTTCGGTGCTGTGGTTGACGCGATAGGCAGACTGAAAAGTGGGAAGGAGACTATTAATTTTGAGTGAAGATGGTTGTTCAGTTGTTTCAGAACAACTTTTTCAAGGACTTTAGAGATGAACGGTAGGTTGGATACAGGTCTATAATTCTTCAAAGTGTTAGTATCGAGGTCGTGCTTTTTTAGTAGAGGTGTAACTATTGCAGTTTTGAGAGCAGTTGGAACAATTCTTGAAAGAAGTGATGAGTTAACCATTTTTGTGATGGTGGGTATAAGCTGTGGAAGGCACTGAGTAAAAAGAGAAGCAGGTATAGGATCAAGATCACATGATTTTATTGTCATTTCTTTCAGAATCGTCTTGATTTCTTTCTCGCTTGTTGGGTGAAAGAAAAGGAGAGGAGTACCAGAGAATTGGGGATCAGGAGGCATAGGGTATCAGCTGACAGTCATCACCACACCACACAGTTTGTAACAAAACTTGTCTTCTGTAACACCGCTGTAGCAGATGTTTGTTCGTTTGTTCACTTTACCTTGGTCATGGTCTCCGTATTTCATCATGGCCGCCTGAGTCATTTGTCGATGCCGCGCACTGAAACACAACCAGTGTCTGAAGTGATGTGCTGTGTGCTTGGCTACAGCATGTTTCTTTTTCTTTTCTTTTTGTGTTCCTTGGCTAGAGCTCCGAGGTTCACCAGTGGTGAGATTTTCATCATTTTTGTGTACGCAGCTGTTTTTGCCCACCATGAAGGTAGCCGCATTCCGACTAAGTGTTTTCTGTGAGCTATGGAACGCTGACATGAATTATGGGATCTGTAAAAGTGCGTAATTGATCTTTTGCATGTGTGTATACACAAAGGGAATTAATTAAGGCAGTGGCAGGTCTGCACTTGAAGTTAATCTGGGAGATTGTAAAAGTCCCCACCATTGATTCACCAGATTTGAACCCAGGAATTCATGGACCTTTGGGATTGAAGTCGAATGGTCTAAACCACAAGGCTATTGTGTCCGTCATGGCATGTTTCAGATTCAAAAAAAAAAGAAGAAAAAAAAAGAGAAGAAAAGCAGACAGCATTCCATCAAAGGGAAACTACTCATATCCTTAGATGACCCTTTTTTTCCTGAACACCTGTTCTTTCCCTTTACATGCTCACTGATCAAAATGACGTCAGGTGTTGCTTTTTCCAACTTCTGCTTTTGGCTTTTACAGGGTCTAAAAAAAAAAAAAAAGGATAAAGTAAAAGGTAAAGGTGTCCCATAACCTGCTGAGGTCATAGGGGAGCGAGGCATCAGAGACCTCACTTCTCTAGGGCCAGCATATTGAGGGCGGCGCCCATCTCCTCTCCCTCGCTGCTTTACCTTCCCTGACCCTGAAGAGAACAGGTTCCCATTTACAGCTGGGTGAACTGGGGGACTGTTTTGAAGCCAAGGCACGCATACCGTCACCCATCCAAGTGGTAACCATGCTCGACGCTGCTTGACTTGGCTAGGGGAAAGCGAGTGCTCCGACCACTGAGCTATCCCGTCCCCATAGACAAAAATTAGGATGCTGGCACAAAAGTCAATTTTCCAGCAGATATGGAAACTTTTGACTTCAACACTCATTCCTGAGGCTGAGGAAACGTTACCATACATGAGTAAAATCAACCTTGTTCTTTTCTGTCAAGAAGCTGTTAGATATTTTACACATGGTCAAGCTTGGTTTTTTTTTTTAAAAACATTCACTGACATATTTTTTAATGAAATACACACAGATATATCTGCCTACGGGGGCAAAAAAAAATTATTTGTAAATATTTGAAGTACTCAAAACAGACTTTAAAACTGAAGCATAACGTGTCTGGTTTTATCAACTGTATTGTTTGCTGAATTCATAAACAACGGCCAAACCAGCACATCACAGACTCGCCACAGTGTGAACTGAGTGCAGCTCCAATGAGTTACATGGTCTCACATCCCCAAAGTCAGAATGCGGCTACCTTAATGGCGAGCAAAAACGGTCGCATATGCAAAAATGTCACCACTGGTGAAACATGTAGGTCTAGCTGAGGAACAACAAGAAACCCCAACTCCCCTAAAAACGCCATGGTCTCATGACACCCACTGCTCTTGGTAGATTACTGGTTATCAAGAGGAAGATGCTTGGGTGTGGCTGGCCGTGTGCTGACAAGTGAAGGAAGGTGGCAGATGGTTAAGACGTTTGCCTGCCAACAAGTCAACCGTGAGGTTCTGGGTTCGATTCCCAGCCTCGCCCTTTCTTCCCAGTTTGACCAAAAAATCGAACTGAATGTCAAAGTCCTTCGGATGAGACTATAAACCGAGGCCCCGTGTGCGAACGCATACAGAACATCTTACGCACATGTTAAATCCTGTTCCGCTGTTCAAAAGAGTAGGCCATTGTGTGCCGGTGGGAACAGATGACAAAATTTTCAAAAATGCATACACACGCATAAAAAAATTATTAAAAAAATCATCTGAGCGCTTTGATTTGTTGCTTTAGAAGATTCAGCGCTATATAAATTCCATACATTATTATTTTTATTATTATTATTAAGTATAAGGTAGGTCAGGTGGGAACAGCAGCACTGAGACCACGCATATTCAACTGAGACATCAACAGATACATCACATGGAGTGAGAAGGAAAAAAAAAATACTGAAAATAAAACGAAAACACAAAAAAAATCTTCTGATGGAACAAACGAAAATCACAATGACACTTTCTTGTCAACAATTACTGGGTGTGCTTTTCAAAGTAATCCTTCCCCTCAACTAAAGAGGAGAATCATCAGCTCACTTGTAAAATTCTTTGGCATCCATTCCAGCAGACACTGAAGACTTTCTGCCGGTAATCGTCCCAAACACCAGATGACGCTGAAATCATAAACATTAGACAATCAGTATCACATTCCCATTTTATCTCCCCCCTCAGAAATTAAGATGAGGGGGTGGGATAGCCTTGTGGTTAGAGCATTGTGGTTGTGATTTTATGGCCTGGAATCGAGCCTGAGTTAAAACCACCACTGAGACGCCCATTCTAG
Organism: Rapana venosa; assembly: GCA_028751875.1. Taxonomy (NCBI): domain Eukaryota; kingdom Metazoa; phylum Mollusca; class Gastropoda; order Neogastropoda; family Muricidae; genus Rapana; species Rapana venosa. The sequence continues at coordinate 8,980,006 of CM054146.1, forward strand.
GGGATTTTTTCCCCCAGGAGTTAACACCAGTACTGACTCCACTTCCCTGAAAGTCCTTTGCGTGAGACTATAAACCGAGATCCCACGTGAAATGCATGCAGAACATCGTACACACTAAAACCTGTCTTGCCTTTTGGAAGAGTAGGTCATCTGTATCAGTGAGAATGAATAAACAAAAAACCCCCCAAAACCCTAAACAAATAAAACCCCTACCCAAACCCCCCCCCCCCCCCCCCCCCCCCCCCCCCACCCCACTGATGTCACGATGAGGCACTATTCCCAAAGTCAGAATGCAGCTACATTAATGACGGCAAAAACTGTCACACATGCAAAAATTTCACCACTGGTGTACCTCGAAGCTCTAGCTGAGGAATGAACCTCCTCCCCCTCCCCCCCCCCCCCCCTGCCAAAAAAAAAGACACAAAAGAAATACAGATCATTTCGTATTACTGTGAAGGCATTAGCTTTGTTCGTACTCAAACCTGACATTTAAAAAAGATAAAAGCCACACACCGGTCACAGGGAAGGAACAATCCTAAAACATTATTGTCAAGACTGATGTGTGAAGGCTTGGTGCGGAAAAGTTAGACCACTGATGACATCACCTTAAAACTCAGTTTCTCTCTCTTCCATACTCACCCATTCACCCCCCCCCCCCCCCCCCCCCCCACCCACCCACCATGACCGCGACCACCAAATCAAGCACACCTTGGCAACAACACACACAGAGAATTATCTTAATCAATACAAAACACTAAACAATTGCGCACACGCTACATCCTGTTCCGCTTTTCGAAAGAGTAGGCCATTGTGTGCCGGTGGGAACAGATGACAAAATTTACAAAACCACATACACACGGGGACTGGATGTAAAAAAAAAAAAGCACCTGAGTGCTTATTCCATTATCCTCGATATAAAATAATAAAAACATTTAAAAAAAAAAAAAATAATAAAATAAAAATCATGTCATCTGAGCGCTTTGATTTGTAGCTTTACAAGATTCAGCACTATATAAATTCCATACATTATTATTATTATGATTAACACTAAATTTGTCAGACATACATCTATCTATATCTATATATACTACCTGCTCCAGACACGGAGAGGGTTGCTGTGTGCAGGTCTGCCACACCAGGTCTGCCTGTTGCTGAGTGTAAGCGGTGCTCTGAGAAGCCAGATGGACACAACACACTGTCCCCGCCTCACTGGTGTCCTGCAGCAAACCATATCACGTTTTTAATCATCTTATCATATAGGCGCGTACATTTGAATTTTGTTTAAGCTTTTGATAGTTATTGGCTGCGTGACTCTGTAAGAATATGTTGAATGCAAGCGCTCTGATTTGTCTTTGCAAGATATAGCGCTATACAAATTCCATTTATTATTATTATTATTATTATCTTCAGCAATATCCTGAATGAAATGTGAACAGTCTGAAAACTCTCTACTATGAATACACTCCTCCCCCTAAAATTCCTCAGCTAGAGCTCTGAGGTTCACCAATGGTAAAATTTATGTGTATACCATCATTTCCACAGTCCCCCCCCCCCCCCCCCCCCACCCACCCCCAAACACATTTAGGTAGCTGCATTCTGACTTCAGGGATGGTGTCTAAACACAATACCTGTAACCATGCTGGTTTTTTTTTTCTCTCATCAGTTCCTACCGGCACACGATGGCCTAACTCTTCCAAAAGGCGGAATGGGTTTTTGACATGTGTGCAAGATTCTGTGTGTGTTCGCATATGGAGCCTCAGTTTACAGTCTCATCCGAAGGAGTTTGACATTCCGTTAAGACTGTTTTTGTTAAACTGAAAAGAAAAGGAGAAGCTGGGAATCGAACCCAGATCCTCACGGTTGACTTGCTGGCAAGCGAACATCTTAACCATCCTGCCACCCTCCTTCTTGCGCTACCAATATACATCCAGACAAACCATCCCAAGACTCAGCTTTTATTTTGTTGTTGTTGTTGTTTCTTGGTTAGAGCTCCGAGGTTCACCAAGGGTGGGATTTTTGTGTATATGACCGTTTTCACCCACCATGAAGGTAGCTGCATTCTGACTTTAGGGGATGTTGAAATACAACACAAGTGTGTGTGTGATTTTTAAAACTTTTTTTTTTGGCCATCCACCCTTACTGGCATAAATGGCCTACTTTTCTGAAAGGCAGAACAGGATTTAATGTGTTTGCAAGATGTTCTGTGTGTGTTTGCACACAGGGCCTTAGTTTATAGGTAAAGGTAAAGGAGTCCCATAACCTATAAGGTCGTAGGGGAGCGAGGCGTCAGAGACCTCACTTCTGTAGGGCCAGCATATTGAGGGTGGCGCCCATCTCCTCTCCCTCGCTGCTTTACCTTCCCTGACCCTAAAGACGGCAGGTACCCATTTACAGCTGGGTGAACTGGGGGAACTGTACTGAAGCCAAGGTGCGCAAACGGTCACCCATCCAACTGGTAACCACGCTCGACGGTGCTTCACTTGGCTGGGGGAAAGTGAGTGCTCCGACCACTGAGCTATCCCGTCCCCGAGTTTATAGTCTTAGTTTATAGTCTCATCCAAACATCTTTCAGGGGAGTGGAGTAGGCACTGGTGTTAATTCCAGGGGGAAAATCTCTTTGAAAGGGTGTCTCTGTGGTGGCGACTTTGACATAAAATCACCTTTTATAAGGTACCCATGTCTCACTAAAGTTCAGCCTGGCTTTCCCAACCATATGCTTGTTATCTGAGAAAACAGTGAAAACAAAACAAAACACTATAGTGAAAGAGACTATAATCAACCCTACATGAGACTAAGTTTGTGCTTATTTACAATACGTTGCAGCACTCTTTAAAGGAGACAGTGCACTTTCTTGTAAAAGTGTGTGTGTGTATGTTGAATGTGTGTGTGTTTGCGTGTGTGCATGCATGAGTGTGTGTGTGTGCATGCATGCGTGCATATGTGAGTGTGTGTTGAATGTGTGTGGTGCACATGTATATTACCAGACACCATCAGTTCAATGACAGTGTGTGTGCATGCATGTGTACGTGCGTGCATGCGTATGTGTGTGTTGAATGTGTGTGGTACACCATGAGTTCAATGACGGCGTGTGTGCACGCATGCATGTGTGTGTATGTGTGTTTGTGAGTACATGTATGCATTCGTGTGTGCGTGCGTATGTATGTATATGTGTGTGTGCGTGTGTGTGTGTGTGTGTGTTGAATGTGTGTGGTACACACGTACACATGTCTCTACCTTGTTATCGGACACCATCAGTTCGATGACGGCAGCTTTTCTCACTGCCTCAGACAGCGCTCCATCCTCCAGCCTGACTGCAACCACAACGAAGGCTTGTCAGAAGACATACGTGATGTATACATAACCTCTGTGTGTGTGTGTGTGTGTGTGTGTGTGCATGTGTGTGTGAGTAAGAGAGAGAGAGAGAGGTCAAGATGGAGAGAGAGAGAGAGAGGGACAGAGAGGGAGGGAGAGAGGGAGGGAGGGAAAGAGAGAGAGAGAGAGAGAGAGAGAGAGAGAGAGAGAGAGAGAGAGAGAGAGAGAGAGAGAGAGAGAGAGAGAGAGAGAGAGAGAGAGAGAGAGTGAGTGAGAGTGAGTGAGTATATACATGGGTGTGTGTTTTATCTATTTATTTCATTCATTTCTTCTTCTTTTTTTTACAATTTAACTCTATAAATTATGCAATTTACAACCAGTGAAAATGAATACAAGACTCTGGAGATTCTGGAGGATTTCCTTCTTAGAAAAAACATCTGGCCCAGGATGAAAAATAAACAAACAAACAAACAAACTAGAGAGTGACCCCTAAGGTGTTAAGCTAGGGAATATGTAAAAAAACCAACATTTTTTTCCATCTATGTTGATGTCAATAAATCATATCTGTACATAATTTTGCGTGTGTTATATTGTAAAGTATGGTAAATTATTCCCTCCCCCACCCCCCCTTTTTAATGTATATTATCATTTGCACATGAAACTTGCTAGAACCCTCCCCCCCCCCCCCATACAACAACAACAAACATACAAACAAAACAAAACAATCCTACAAAAAACAATAACACCCCCAAACCATTGTACTTTCAGATGTCATCATACATGACAAGAAAGGGGAAGACAGCAGACTATACATAAGCAAGCTACTTCCTATGTCTTGCTGGTCTAGTCAAAATGAAAAGTTACACACACACACACACACACACACACACACACACACACACACACACACACACACACACACACACACACACACTGTAGACAACACACACACACACACACACTGTAGACAACACACACACACACACTGTAGACAACACACACACACACACACTGTAGACAACACACACACAACCATCACCACACACAAGACACAGACACATACACACACACACACACACCTCTCTCTCTCTCTCTCTCTCTCACAACCTACACACAAGATTCTAGATTCAAGATTCAATTCCTTTCACCCCTATTGGGGTATGGAGGATTACAAAGAATTCAACAGGAGAGTAAACCTAACAGCAATACACCCAAAAACAATGTCAACACTAACAGGAACTGAAAAGCAAGAATTCTTCGCAAAATGATAAGCAAACAGTATTAAAGACTCAAGACTAGTTTTAAGGTATACAAATTTCTTTAAAAGGCACAATCTACACTTGTGAAAAACAAGTGAATTTTCAAGAAATACCCCCCCCCCACACACACGTACCCCCCCCCCCCCCCCCCCCCCCCCCCCTTATGCACACACACGCACTTACCAACTCTCTCTTTACAAAACCCCGTGAATACTTGCAAGTTTGCTGCATTAACTTACCATCAACAAGGTTCAGTTCTTGTCGTATCCAGCCTTGCCCACCAACAAGCCAGAATCGGCCAAATACTTTCTCAAGTTCAACACCACACAGTTTCTCTTCTCTCCATCCCCTCCTGCACTGCCTTCAGTCTGAGAAGAACGGAGCATCTCCCGATGGGACGAATTCTGCGCCTGCAACGCCAACTGCTCTGACGTCTCCTCTATGACCGTTTTCTGGCAGACGTCGATGTTGACGTTCAAAACGTTCAGGAGGTCGTGCACATCCTCAGCCTGAGGGAACTTGGTGATGTGGGCCTGGTATCTGCAGAGGACCCAGACGAAAGAGGTGGCTAAACTCATAACCAAATCTGTTTTAACACAAACTCTAGTCTCTGAACAGTGATCGCAAAACAGCTATGGTGACTTTAGTTTTAGCATCAGTTCTGATGGTAGTTTGGGTTTTTTTTATTTACTTTTCTGTTTCTCAGCTAGAGCTCTGAGGTAATGGTAAAATTTTGCATTATATACATGTATGTGAAAGTTTTTGCCCACCATGAAGGTAGCTGCATTCCGACTTCAGGGATGTATGCTGGATGTGTTCGTGTTTCCATAACCCACAGAACTCTGACATGAATTACAGGATCTTTAACATGCATATTTGGTCTTACGCTCGTGTATATATATATATATATATACACACAAAAGAAATGAAGGCACTGGCAGGTCTGCACTTGAAGGTGACCGAGGCGAACATAAAAATCCTCACCCTTAATTCACCAGATGCTGACGAGGTTCAAACCCATGACTTCATGGATCCATGGGATTGAAGTCAAACGGTTTTTAACCGCTCAGCTAAACTATAGTGTCCATCTTGATGATAGGTTTGAAAAGATGCTGACAGAAGAGGGATGATGAGTGCAAGGATCAGTGAATCCTGCACATAACAAGTGCACTTCTTTTGATGAACACCTTACCACATGCACAGACTAGAGACAGGTTAGAAGGCTGTAAGCATCCCAGGTGTACAGGATTGAAAACACACACAGAATGGTGCATTTAAGATATGAACATAATCATACAGAGAAGTATGATCACAATAAAGCGCTGGGAAATACTCTACCATCATATAAAGAAGTGTGAATCTATGTGCCCAGTATTGTATATCTTCACATGTAGTCTTGTCTTTTACTAGTTTTAGCTAATCAAGTTCTGATATATATAGGAAAACAGCCCACATAATGTTGAAAAAAAAAATCCCATGTCATCATATCAATATTACAGTGATGAAGGATGCAGTAAACATATCAATATATAAAAAAGAAATAGGGGATGGTGGGGGGGGGGGGGGGGGGGGGGGGGGGGGGGGGGGGGGGGGGGGGAGTAGCTTAGTGGTTAGAGAGTTGCACTCATGACCTCCACCACTGTTGCACCTGTTCAAGGGGATTCCCTCTCTGGAGTTACCATCAGTACGAACTCCACTCCCCCAAAAGTCCTCTGGATGAGACTATAAACTGAGATCCCATGTGTGAATGCACGTAGAACATCTTGCGCACATGTTAAAAACCTTATCCACCTTTCAAAAGAGTAGACCATTGCATGCTGGTAGGAATGGTTGATAAAAGAAAAAATGGTTGCACATGCAAAATCTCATGATAGGGGGGACGGGACAGCCTAGTGGTTAGAACATTGCGCTCGCAATCTGACAACCCGGGTTCGATTCCTGTTCAAGGGGTATATTCCCCTGGAGTTAACATCAGTGCCGACTCCACTCTCCCCAAAAGTCCTTCGGATGAGACTATAAACCAAGGCCCCGTGTGCGAACGCACGCAGAACATCTTGCGCACAGGTTAAATCCTGTTCCTCTTTTCATAAGAGTAGGCCACTGTGTGCCGGTGGGAACAGATGACAGAATTCACAAAACCGCATACACACAGGGACTGGATGTTAAAAAAAAAATCACATAAGTGCTTATTCATTTATCCTCGATATAAAAGAATAAAATAAAAGAATAAAATGGAAAAAAAAGAGAAAAAAATGAAATCATTGGTAAACCGCTGAGATCTAACTGAGGAAGGGACCCCCCCCCTTCCCAAAACAAAGCCAACCAAACCAAACCACTCACCCATGGGCATCCAGCAGAGGCAGGACATGCTTCAACAAGACCACAGCCCTGAGCTGAGTCAAGGAGGGCGCTGGCTGCACCGGCTCCTCCTCGTTCCCCTGATGCGCCTGCACGTCCACTGGGTTCACCACAACCCTCGCCGCGCCCTTCCGCCTCTCCCGGCAGCCGTACCTCTCTCCCTCAGACAGCGCCCTCTGGAGGATGTTGCTGTAGGCCTTCTGCCTGTTCACGCGCAAGACAATGGAGCTGTGCGCGTCGGAGCTAATGGAGGCGATCGGCAAGACGTCGTCTGAGGTCGCTTGTCGTAGTGTGGCTTCCAGCTGAGCGCTTTTCGCACTCTGAAACAGAAAGAGATGACTGTGTTGGTATTATATATGTGTGTGTTAATATAGGTGTTTTATTTATTTTAATTTTATTCTTTTATTTTGAGGATAATGGAATAAGCACTCACGTGCTTTCTTTTAAATCCTGTCTCTGTGTGTATGCAGTTTTGTAAATTTTGTCATCCGTTCCCACCGGCACACAATGGCCTACTCTTCCGAAAAGCAGAAGGGGTTTTGATGTGTGCGCAAAATGTTCTGCGTGCAGTGTGTGGGTGTGTGCGTGTACAATTGTGTGTGTTTGAGTGTGTGTGCATGCGTGTGTGTGTGCATGTGTGATGCACACACATATATATGCGTGTGCTTTCGCATACATGCATATCATGCACATACGTGTACATACATGAACATATTTTGCTTATCAGAGTCAAAGCAATCACATGTGCATGTAAATGCATGAATATGACTGAGCCTATGAGTGCAAACACACAGACGTGTCTCTGAATATAATAATGTATGTATGTTGGTGCCTGACTCATGTCATCATGTCTTTCCTTCTTCCCCTAAACTGTCTCAAACTGGAACGCCCTCCCAAAGCATGTTGACTTAGCCCCAAACCTGGACTTTCTTCCTGAACTGGCTTCTTCTTCATTAAATGTTGTGTTGAGATTGCCTTCAGCCATGACAAGCTCTTAACATAACAACCTGCACTCTCCTTTAAAGGAGAAAAAATCCTCTGAAGTCGGAGTATGGCTGCCTATGTGGCGAGGTACTTGAAAAGAGTCATACACGCAAACTTCTCACCTGGTGTACTTCCTATCTCACCGTGATTCCCAGGAGGGATGAGTGAGTCAGAGTGCATGTTCTGGGTGACCCCCAGGGTGTAAAGCTGGGGAACGCACAACAACAACAACAACACTCAGGCAGCAACTACTGTTGAACTGGCAAGCAAGCACCTTCATAGGTCTCCTACTCCAGCTTGGGCCCGCCCTTGCCCCCCCCCCCCCCCCCCCTCTTTTAAAAAAAATGCTTTTGCTTTGATGGGCCTGACTGCCATGTTTGGTGCCAGAAGATGGTTGGCTAGCATCATCACTTCACACAGTGCTGAGTGGTGGTGCAAAAGCTAAGCTACTGGAAGCTAACCAACAGTTGACTTACTTCATTTATCTATTTAATATCATTTAAAAAAAATTACTATTTAGAATGGTAGTCTGTCTCTTTCTCTTTGACACAACCCCCCAAACAGTGCTGTAATCTTCCGCTTGAGCTTGAGGAAGACGACCACTACACCGAAGAAAAATGAAAAAAAAAAGTCATCCTCCCCACCAAATCCAAGCATTATAGTCCCTTGCAATCTTTATTGCTATGCCTAGGCCTATAGTCCCCCCACCATTTTTATTGCTATAGTCCCTCACCATCTTTATAGTTATAGTCCCTCATCATCTTTATTGTTATAGTCCATCGCCATCTTTATTGTTTGTTTGGTTGTTGAAAACTGTTTGTGGCTATGGCAAGTCCGCAAATTCCCTCTTTCGCCGAACAAATAAAGTGAAAGTAAAAATTGTAAACCACTACAAGAACTACGTGCGAATATTTGTCTACGTACCTCGGATTTTAGATCAAGATCTAATGCACCTTTTGGCACAAAGAAATCTCCCTGGTGTAAATGTTTAGTTTTGCGACAAACTTTAATATGACTGGAGTTTGTTTCATCCTTTAAAGCATTCTCTAACAGACCACACAATCTGGCTTCCACATTTTCCGCCATTTTGATTACTAGAAAATCATCTACATCTACATACAGGAATCGTCTACAATAAATGCTCAAACCAGATGAAGGGAACAATCAAGTATGCTGAACATTGGTGCACACATCCGAGATTTCATTGTGTGTGCAAGCGCGTGCATACATGTATGCATGCATGAGTGTACACATGTACAAGCGTGCACATGCCCGCGCGAGCGCGCATGTGTGTGTGTGCACGTGCGTTTGTTGTGTCTACATGTGATTTTAAAAAAAATCAATTATTATTTTTTATTTAGTCGTTATTTCGAGGATGGTGGAATAAGCCCTCATGTGCTTTTTTACATCCAGCTTTCGTGTCTATGCAGTTTTGTAAATTTTGTCATCCGCTCCCACTGGCACACAAATGCCTACTCTTCCGAAAAGCGGAAGAGGTTTTAACGTGTGCGCAAGATATTCTGCGTGTGTTCGCACACTGGACCTCAGTTTAAAGTCTTATCTGAAGGACTGGTGGGGGAGGGGGGGGGGGGGGGGCACTGTAGTTTATCAGATTTTCAAATACCCCCACCCTCAACCACTTTGTCCTCTTATTTCGATTTTCTTTCACCCATTGTTGTTCCATCATCCATTGCTGGATTTTACCCTGCACTGGGACCATGAAAAAAAGAAAGAAGGAAAGATGGCATTACAACTCCTCCCCCCCCCCCCCCTTAGTCCTCTACAACCACCTCCAGCCCCCCCCCCCCCCCCCCCCCCACACACACGAAAATAAAATGTACATGCATAATTGTATACACATTTGTGCAACCACGTGTCTGTACTCAGTATGCAGACTGATGTTTTAAGTTACGCAAGTGCCAATATCAGTGCATGAGTGGGAATGTTTGTTTTTTCCTGTAAGCATCTTCTGTGACCCACCTCTAATTAATTGAACTTTTTGTGTCCGTTATTCTATCTTTCTCCTTTTATTCCTAACCTAGCATTCCAGTTTACAAAATATACAGAAAATTAAGTTTTGCATTGATTAGTTTTTCCAGGGACGGGATAGCTCAGTGGTCGAAGCACTCGCTTTCCCCGAGCTTAAGGTTAAGCAGCGTCGAGCGTGGTTACCAGTTGGATGGGTGACCGTTTGTGCGCCTTGGTTTCAGTACAGTTCCCCCAGTTCCCCCAGCTGTAAATGGGTACCTGCCCTCTTTAGGGTCAGGGAAGGTAAAGCAGTGAGGAAGAGGAGATGGGCCCCGCCCTCAATATGCTGGCCCTAGAGAAGTTGAGGTCTCTGACGCCTTGCTCCCCTATGACCTCAGCAGGTTATGGGACACCTTTACCTTTGCCTTACTGTTTTTCCACATTGAAGTTCATCAAACTCCAGGGAGGAGGTCTGAACACAAGGGTTTGCATGTCAGCTTATTGTCTTCTCCATTCCTACTCCAACACAGTGGTCTATTCTTCTTTGGAAGGTAGAATGGCATTTAATATGTATGCTGGGAGGGGGGGGGGGGGAGGGGATTAGGTAGCCTTGTGGTTAGAGTGTTGTGTGTGTGTGTGTGTGTGTGCCCGCGCGCGCATGCGCCCATGCCTGCGTGTTCTTTTATGTATGAGTGTCTATATGGGAATGAAAAAAATGAAGGTGTGAGAAATGGTTGCCTGGGTCTGTGATATTGATTGACGTTATTTTATTGTTGATTGTTTTTAGAGCTCTATTTGTTTTTTGTTTTTTTTATACCACTTTAAGTTACGAGATTTCTCTGCGTGAAATTTGGGCTGCTCTCCCCGGGGAGAGTTTATACTGGCTTTTATAACCCACATAAACTTCTTGTGAATCTGATATATCAAAGTAGTTCGTATTCGTGTGTGTGTGTGTGTGTACACGCGCGCGTGAAAGCGTGCGAGTGTCGATGTACAGGTATGCAACAGCCATACGCGCGCCCGCGCGTGTCTGTATCTTGTGTCTTGTGTCTACGTCTCAATTGGCGACCCCATTGACCGTTTCATTAGAAGGATAAAAGTCAGCAGGGACTGTTCACACCGCCGTTGAGCGCAGTGACAGGAACAAAAGCAAGGCGTGTTACAGGCAGGGAGCGTGACACTTAACCACCAGTGTCCCTGTCACCTGGTTCCATGGCTGGCCCTCCTTCCCTGTTATCACCCCCCCTCCCCCCGCCCCCACACACACAGAGGCTGACCTGACAATAGAGGCGGTGTTTCACTACAGCCTTTGATGGCTCTGTACTGAGCCGCTTGGCTAGGATGGATGTCTGTCTGTCTTGGTTTAAAGTCTTTCCACACATTGTGACTATTTATGGAGGATGGATGTAGGCCTACCTGTCGTCTGCTTTTATAGCTGGGGTGGTTTAAGGTGGGGTAGGTAGGTAGGTAGGTAGGTTGTTGGGTCGGCCAGGGTCTCTTGTTGTTGTTGTTGTTGTTGATGGTTTTAATGTTAAGTTTCTGAGTCCAGAACAACGTAGGCCTACATGACCTTTTTGTTCCTGGGCTAGAGCACCTAGGAGGTTCACCAGTGATGAGATTTTTGCATATGCATTGCCACCGCTCCCCCTCCCCCCCCCCCCCCCCCCCCCCCCCCTCAACCAATTTAGGTAGCCGCATTCCGACCTCCGGGGATGGTGTCTAAACACAACACTGTAGGCCTACCTGGGTACATGCGGTATTTCCTCTTTTTCTTCTTCTTTTTTTCTTTTTTTTAAAATTAAGAAAATAGCTTTCTCTTTCGAAAAGGGGAAGGGGTTTTTACTGTCTGCGTTAGATCTTCTGCATCCATTGGCACACGGGGACTCGATTTATAGTCTTCCCTGAAGGACTTAGACATTCAGTTCGATTTTAATAATAATAATAATAATGTATGGAATTTATATAGGCTGAATCTTGTAAAGCAACAAATCAAAGCACTAAATCAAAGCGATTTTCTCGTCAACGTGGGAAGAAAAGGCAAGGCTGGGAATCGAACCCAGGACCTGATGGTTTACCTGTTAGGCAGGTGAACGTCTTAACCATCCTGCCACCTTTCTTCTTATTACATGAAATGAGTACATGTGACATGTATTTTTTTCCTTTCTAGCTGCCAAATCACAGATTTCGTTTAGTTTGTTGGTGGAGCTCTCTATGAACTATTAGCTTGTTTTTGTTCTAAATGAATGTGTGTACGATGTGTTTCTTTTCTGAATAAACCTTTGTTGAAACCAAATGAGTACAACAAACTACGAAATTAGAGTAAAAAAGGTAAAGGTGTCCCATAACCTATAAGGTCGTAGGGGAGCGAGGCGTTAGAGACCTCACTTCTCTAGGGGCCAGCATGTTGAGGGCGGCGCCAATCTCCTCTCCCTCGCTGCTTTACCTTCCCTGACCCTAAAGACGGCAGGTACCCATTTACAGCTGGGTGAACTGGGGGGATTGTACTGAAGCCAAAGCGCGCAAACGGTCACCCATCCAAGTGGTAACCACGCTCGATGCTGCTTAATTAACTTGGCTGGGGCAAATCGAGTGCTCCGACCACTGAGCTATCCTGTCCCTGGAGATTAGAGTACTCCTAACATAATAATCTGCAAAAATGGACTGCCAGGGAATTAAATCGTGTCAAATAAATGTTGATAGTACTTCCTTCTTCTTTTTCTTGTTCTTGTATACTCGTTGTTGTTGTTGTTGCTGTTGTTGTTGTTGTTCTTCTTCTTCTTCTTCTTTTAATGTGTGTGTTGTGTGTGTGTGTGTGTGTGCGCGCGCGCGCGCACGCGCGCGTGCGTGTGTGTATGTATGCGCGCATGCGTGTGTGTGTGTGTGTGTGTGTGTGTGTGTGTGTGTGTGTGTGCGCGCGCGCGCGTGCTTTGTTTTGCTCTTCTTTATCTTCTTTTCCTGTTGTTGCTGTTGCTGCTATTACCATTGTTGTGGTTTACAATTGTTGTTTTTGTTGTTGCTGGTCTTCTTCTTATTATTGTTATCTTTCTCTTCTTCCTCTTGCTTAACCCAGTTGTTCGTTGTGGGGTAATGTTTTGTCTTTTTTATTTTTCGTTTTTTTTCCCCATCTCTGATTTGTCATTAATAGATATTTGCATTGTTTTGTGGGGTTTTTGGTTTTTGTTTGTTTAGAATTTTTTGGTTTGGGGTTTTTGGTTTTTGATTTTTTTTCATTTACGAGGGTTTTTTGTGGGTGGTAGTGGTGGTAGTGTTGTTGCTTTGTTGCTGCCTCATCTTCTCTGACGTTTTTTGTCCTGCTGTTCCTACATTGCCAATTTCCATCTTCTCTGTCCAAGCCATGTCCATTGTTATGTCCCATGATCTTCACAATCAGAAGTCCACATGCAACTTATTCTCAATGCTAGGCCGCGTGGGGTCACCCACCAGAGTAGCTCCCGAGGGGTCTATTCTGAATGAACATACACAGTGCGCCACCTACTAAGATGCTAAGTAATAGTTCAGTCTCGGAGCCAGACTGGGTGAGACACCCACTTAGGGTGGTGATCCCCACAACGTCCTTCCAGCGACCCGCCCCTCTTGAGTGAAACTCCAACCCCTGAGGGTTTGTTTGAAACCAGACTCATCACAGGCACAGAAGTGTATGGAGAAACAGAAAATGAGATATCGATGGGACCAGAGCAATAGGGGCCACTGACTCCGAGATAACCTTCTTGCAATGCCTGACGATCAATGGTGAAGAGGATGATGTAATGCTGCTACTAAGGAAATGCATGTGCATTTTAAACATCTTGACAGGGCTGTACTCAACACTTACTTTCATCATGACATATCCACTGTATTGACCATCCCCCGAAAGATACAGACACTTGCAATAGGGCTTTTTGTGCTTGTTTTGTTGTTGTTGTTGTTGCTGCTGCTGCTGCTGCTGCTGCTGCTGTTGCTGTTGTTGCTGCCTCATCCCCTGTAACGTTCTTGTCCTGCATGCATGCCTTCCCCACGCCGCTCATGTCAATCTCTCCGCCCCAGCCATACCCAGATGCCTCAGGTCACACCCTCCGGATCAGAAGTCCACAGGGAGCCCATCGATGTCAGGCCGCTCTGGGGCCACCAGCCAGAGGGGCCCTGCACTGCCGCTTCGTCACTTTGGTGGTGCTCAGTGGTGTATGTTCAAAGCTCACATACGAAGGACACAGCCAACTAAGCCCCCTGCTGACGACAGTAATAGCTCAGTGGTGGAGCCAGACTGAGTGAGACGCCAACCGGGATGGCAACCACCACAACGTCCCTCCAACGACCTTCTCTCGTAAATCTCCAACCCCGAAGGCTCTGACACAAACTCACCACAGGCACAGAAGTGTATGGGCAAACCGAATCTGAGGTCACCATGAGACCAGAGCAACTGGGGCCACCGAATCAGTGGCAATGTTCTTTTAGTGCATGATGATTAATGAGGATGAGAAAGATGTAATGATGCTGCTAAGGAAGTATATTTGCTTTGAGACTACTTGACAGGGTTGTACTCAACGCTAACTATCATGATATATCCCGGTGTCAACCGGGCCCCGAGAGATACAGACACATGCAGTGTTGGTCACGTAATGTGAGCAACACTCTCAAAACAATCATCCGTAAAGTGGATGAAGCTGGACTGCATAGTCTCAGTCTTCACAATGAGCCAATAGCAAGTTCACCCTGGGTAGGTGCTGGACATATTCCGAAAATCCGATGACTGGTATGGAATTGGAACCCAAACAAGAATCTAACTGCCTAACCACTGCTCCCTAGTGGCTGGTCTGAGTGGGGATTTTTTCAGGGGGGGGGGGGGGGGGGGGGGGAGGGGGGGCGGGAAGTTCCTTGGCTAGAACTCCGATGTTATCGGATGGTGAGATTTTTGCGTGCGGCGACCGTTTAATTCCCCCACCATTAAGATAGTGGCACTCTGACTTTGAGGACACAGTTGGGAATTGAAACTACCAATTTTGTCAGGACAATCAGTCCGGAGGTACCTCCCTGCTCTTTCCGATTTTCAGCTGTAGGGGGTTCTTTTGACGTGCACAAGTCTGTAAGCACACCAGGGGTCCCACTGGTTTAGTCTCCTCCGAAATACTTGACATTCAGTTCCATTTTCAGGTCAGACTGTGGCGAGAGGGCAAGGCTGGGAATTGAACCCAGAGGTGGTTTAACTTGGGCATGTCTGGGAATTGAACCCAGAGGTGGTTTAACTTGTGCATGTCTGGGAATTGAACCCACAAGTGGTTTAACTTGTGCATGTCTGGGAATTGAACCCAGAGGTGGTTTAACTTGTGCATGTCTGGGCATTGAACCCAGAAGTGGTTTAACTTGTGCATGTCTGGGAAATGAACCCAGAAGTGGTTTAACTTGTGCATGTCTGGGAAATGAACCCAGAACTGGTTTAACTTGTGCATGTCCATGATCAGAGGGAAGAGAGGGGAATGAGTGACAACTGTAATTGCACTTTGTAATTGTACAATGTGAATTTTGTCATGTTTTCCATTTGAAAGTAAACTTGTTTTTCGTAGTCATTCTACGTATGAGTTTGTTGCTAATGATGTAGCCAGAGACTCAATTAGTGTTATTATAGGATAGTGATAAATCATGCTGTCATTTTTCTTTGTTTTGCTGTTCTTAATACTGTTAATACTATCAGTGGTGTGTGTTGTGTGTGTGTGTGTGTGGAGAGAGAGAGAGAGAGAGAGAGAGAGAGAGAGAGAGAGAGAGAGAGAGAGAGAGAGAGAGAGAGAAGAGAATGTAAAATGCTCTCATTTTGATAATATGTATGATAATCGTTAATCTAGATTGTTAATCACATTCTCATTTCGAGTTTAATAACGTTCCACTCAACATTTCTCTGCAACTTTGGAAAGTAATTTGTTCGTGTTTCTATCATACTCCCAACATTCTCAGCTTCTATTTTTTGCACCTGAGGGTGGAGGAGAATGTCAGGGGCACAGTTCAGATCAGGATCACCGCAACCTGAAGTGCATCGTTTGATCT
>CM054146.1:8998419-9018419 GCA_028751875.1 Rapana venosa
ATTTTGCTGCTGTGTCAGTTCTTTCAGAAATGCTGGGCTGAGAGCAAAACTCCCTCTAGTCTGGAAGCAGCCAATTATTGTCCCAATACCGAAACAAGGAACACCCAAAAAGACATATATAGCTCTAGACCTATTGCACTGACTTCACATACCGGAAAACTTATGGAAAAAATTCTTTTAAGTAGACTTGTACATCACTGCCAACGATAAAAACAAAATAATACCAGTTAGTTAAACAGGCAGGTTTCCGAGAAGGTAGATGTGTTATTGATCACCTGGTTAAGTTAACAACACATATTAAACATCAATTTGCGCGTAGAAAAAAATATACTTGCTACTTGTTTTTGGACGTACACAAAGCGTACGATGAAGTCTGGCGTGCTAGATTGCTGTATAAGCTGAAGTCTATCAGTTTAACCCGTCACCCTCGTACATGAAAAATATTCTCAGTGACAGGAGTATTGAAGTGAAAATCGAAACAGGCCTTCTTCTTCCCCCCAGCGATTTCCTAAAATGGGCTACCAGCCTATACCACAAGGCTCCATCATTGCTTCTTATCTCTTTAACCTTTTGTTGTACGATCTTCCTAGCTCAGTTTCGAATAGCGTTCTTCTTGTTCAATATGCAGACGATATCTGCATGTGGATGAAGACAACAATGAAGAAGATAATACCAAAAAAACAAATTAACTACATTATAAACATTTGTCAATGTGAACTTGATAAGCTTGACACTTATATGAAAGATAATGGAGTAATGTTGTCACCCTACTAAAAAAACTAACATTGTCCTCTAATAACGGTGCTGATCCCCCAGTCCTACCTACTTTCAAAATTAACGACTCATGTCCGGAATACAAGCCTTCCGCACAATTTTTAGGAACATATCTTACATCAAAATTAACTTGGCATCGCCATATTGAATACTTGTTGAATAAAGCAAGGACAAGTTAAAACCTCATAAAAACATTAAGCAAACAGCGCTGGGCGCAAAATGCAGCAGTTTTAAAGCACCTGTCTTTAGGACTTGTTGGCTCTATACTGACATATGGGCGAGAAGTCTATTTCAGGGCCCCCAAGTATTTGTTGAAGAAACTTAAATGCTTAGATTGTAAAGCTCTCCGCCTTGCTTTGGGTGTACCTTCACACTTTAGTTCATCTTTAGGTACATATACAGAAACAGGAATTTTACCACTGAATGAATATCGTGAACTAACTATAGCAAAGTATGTCATAAGAAACTCAGCAATTGAAAAGAATATTCAAAATGAGATAAGTGTAAGATCCGAGAATACTTTCTAAACAGAGCTAACTCTATCTCTTCCCTTTACTACTATCTGCACTTTTCACGTCTGGACTTTTTGAAAGGTCTGACGTTAACCCCAAACACATAGGCCGGCTCTTGCTTTTTTCATCTTGTCCGTCATGGGAACTTCAAAGATCCTTCCATCTTTATGAAAGAAAAAGGATATGATTAGCACCTAGGTGAAAGAACATATAATCACCTCACATCTTAAAATCTACACTGATGGGTTTCTTCTTAAAAGCAACCAGGCAGGTGCAACCTTCATCATTCCTTCTCTAACAGTTGAAAAGTTGTACCACCTTGGGAGAAATCATTCAGTTTTTACAGCAGAGCTGACCGCTATTTTGATGGCTTTGAATTATTGACTGATTTTCCCAGGACAATACTTCAAGTTCTAGTATGTGTCGATTCGAAGTCAGTACTACAATCTCTAAAAAGCTCTCGGTTTTTAGTTAGACAAGATCTTATAAATGAAATAAACCATCTTATACATTTTCTAGTTTTAAGAGGTACAAGTATCACTGTGTGTTGGGTACCATCTCATTGCAACATACATTACAATGAAAAGGTTGACAAAGCTAAGAAAACTATTCTCGACATACCTATTTCAGTACATGAAAGATACAACGTGATGGAAAGTGCCTTCTGGAAAAGTGTTAGAAAAAAACAGAAAGATGCTGGATATTATATATGCAGTTCGTCCACCATTTATGAGGTTCATCATATTCTTTCTTCGCGTTATGGATTTGATAAATCTCTGCACTGGCCAATCATTTGTCTTATCAATAGACTTAAATGCATTCCGGACAAAATTTGTGAAAAATATATATTGTGTATGAGGCGGAACATTATGAAACATTCATATTCTTTTTGAATGTCAGTTGTTGAAACAATATCTACCTGCCATCCACACAACTCTTTGGACAGAGTTTTCAGCAACTGTAGACTGTTATGCGAAACTGGTTTTGCTGTGAAACGGTGCCCTAGTGCTGTAGTGAGGTGTGCGCCTTCTTTTAAAATCAGGACATGAATCCCCACCCCCTTCTTTAAACTCCTGTTGGTTGTAGTTCAGTTTCACTTTTTGATTAATGACGTTCTTGTTTTTACATCCACATTCGTTTGTTAGCACTTAATTAACGATCTTTTTACTGTTAATGGCATTGCTAGGGTTGTTACCCTTTTGTGGTCTTGAACTACTTGATGTTATCATTTATCAAATTGAAACACACACACACACACACACACACACGCACGCACGCACACTCACACACGCACGCACGCACGCACGCACGCACGCACGCACGCACGCACGCACACACACACACAACACACACACACACACACACACACACACACACACACACACCTACCTTTGCTATAGTTACATAATAAGCTCTATTAACATTTCTCATGTATTTATTTCTTGATCTCATTGTTTAGCCCTTTTCTGTGTACTGTCTACATTCTTTAAGAATAAATACCCATTTCACTTCGTACATCCATCAACTTAAATCGCCCCCTCCCCCAACCCCACCCCACCCCCTCCCCATCGCTAATATCACTCTGAGTGAACAGACCTAAAATCGAAGCAGCAACACCAACACACCACCACCACCAGCACCACCACCACCACCAGCACCACCAGCACCACCACCAGCACCACCACCACCACCACCAGCAACACCAACACACCACCACCACCACCACCACCACCGCCACCACCACCACAGCACTCTCTATCCACACAGTACAGCGTGACTGGAAGAAGAAGTCGACATAATTATCCCACTCTTTTTCTTTACAACGCTTCACACAACCTAACCAACCTGCCCGGCCCTGCCCCCAAGTCTGATAGGTGTAGCTAGGTCTAGGTGTAGCTAGCTACCCAAGGGAGACGGCACTAGACCAAGACCACTCCGTTTTAGTGGCCCACTCCCCTCACCACTACAGAAGTACAGTGCAACACTCGCTTTCTGCGCTCTCTTAAACCAACGACGCTCCTCTGACGACCATCTCTGTGTAAAAAATCATTTCCAATACTGTGCGAATTCTCTAAAAAAAAAAATTTTGTTTTTGGTGGAGACTTAATTTTTTTTTGGGAAAATGGTTGAATCGCATGTAGATATTTGAAAAAAGTTAAATTTTATTTTTTATATTTTTTAGGAAACTGGTTTTGGCGTAACTTTTCTCTGCGAATCGGACAAGCGTGACTGTGACGTCATGACTACGTGACTGAATTTGGAGTTGACGCCTGGATGTGAAAACTTAAACGTTGGTTTTGGGTGACAGTGTCAGAGGAGGAAAAGGACAACACTGCTGTGGTTAACGGTATGTTTTTGAAATTTGTCTTGGTTTTTGTTGTTGTTGTTGGTGTGGTGGTGGTGTTTTCGGTGGTGTTGGTGGCGGTGGTGGTGGTGGTTGTGAAGTGGTGGCCACACATTTTTTGGTGTTTATTTTAAATATCTTTTTTCTGGTTTGTCTTTTGTATTGCTTTAAAAAATGTTAAAAATCAGAGAGGCCTAGATGTCCTAAAAGAACAGATAAAAATAAAGTGTGACTTGAGTTCCACATTTTTTTACTTCACATTTTAATAATAATAATAATAATAATAATAATAATAATAATAATAATGTATGGAATTTATGTAGCGCTGAATCTTGTAAAGCAACAAATCAAAGCGCTCAGATGGCTTTAAAAAAAAAGCGTGTGTATGCGGTTTTTGTTGTTGCCCACCGGCACACAATGGCCTACTCTTTCGAAAAGCGGAACAGGATTTAACGTGTGCGCAAGATGTTCTGCATGCGTTCGCACACGGGGCCTCGGTTTATAGTCTCATCCGAAGGACTTCAGTTCAGGATTTTCAGTTCACTAAACAAACTAACAGTTTAAGAAGCTAAATGTGAGAGAAAGAACATCACCTGTGACAGTTTAAGTAGTAAATATGAGAGAAAGAACATCAACTGTGACAGTTTAAGTAGTAAATGTGAGAGAAAGAACATCAACTGTGACAGTTTAAGAAGCTAAATGTGAGAGAAAGACCATTACCTGTGACAGTTTAAGTAGAAAATGTTAGAGATAGACCATTACCTGTGACAGTTTAAGTAGAAAATGTGAGAGATAGACCATTACCTGTGACAGTTTAAGTAGAAAATGTTAGAGATAGACCATTACCTGTGACAGTTTAAGTAGAAAATGTGAGAGATAGAACATTACCTGTGACAGTTTAAGTAGTAAATGTGAGAGATAGACCATTACCTGTGACAGTTTAAGTAGAAAATGGTGAGAGAAAGAACATCACCTGTGACAGTTTAAGTAGTAAATGTGAGAGATAGAACATCAACTGTGACAGTTTAAGTGGTAAATGTGAGAGATAGAACACCACCTGTGACAGTTTAAGTAGTAAATGTGAGAGATAGAACATCAACTGTGACAGTTTAAGTAGTAAATGTGAGAGAAAGAACATCAACTGTGACAGTTTAAGTGGTAAATGTGAGAGATAGAACATCAACTGTGACAGTTTAAGTAGTAAATGTGAGAGATAGAACATCAACTTTGACACTTTAAGTAGTAAATGTGAGAGATAGAACATCAACTGTGACAGTTTAAGTAGTAAATGTGAGAGAAAGAACATCAACTTTGACAGTTTAAGTGGTAAATGTGAGAGATAGAACATCAACTTTGACAGTTTAAGTAGTAAATGTGAGAGGTAGAACATCAACTGTGACAGTTTAAGTGGTAAATGTGAGAGAGAAAAAAAATCACCTGTGACAGTTTAAGTAGTAAGTATGAGAAAAAGAACATCAATTGTGACAGTTTAAGTAGTAAATGTGACGTGACGAAAAGAACATAAACTGTAAGTTTAAGTAGAAAATAATGAGAGAAAGACTATCAACTGTGACAGTTTAAGTAGAAAATAATGAGAGAAAGACCATCAGCTGTAACCTTTTAAGAAGTAAATGTGACTGTTAAAGAATATCAATACACTGTTAAAGAATATCAATGCACGGTTAAAGAATATCAATACACGGTTAAAGAATATCAATACATTGTTAAAGAATATCAATACAAAACCCCCATCTCAAATCGTGGACTATAAAGAAAGAACATCAACTGTGACAGTTTAAGAAGTAAAATGTGACAGAAAGAACATCAACTGTGAGAGTTCAAGTAGCAAATGTGACAGAAAGAACATCAACTGTGAGAGTTCAAGTAGCAAATGTGACAGAAAGAACATCAGCTGTGACAGTTTAAGTAGTAAATGTGAAAGAAAAATCAGCAACTGTGACAGTTTAAGAAGTAAATATTAGAGAAAGAACATCAACTGTGACAGTTTAAGTAGTAAATGTGAGAGAAAGAACATCACCTGTGACAGTTTAAGTAGTAAATGTGAGAGAAAGAACATATAACAAAATGTGAGATGAAGAACATCAACTGTACAATGCTACTTTGTTCAGTTCAGTATCCTGGTTTACCTAGAAGACACAAGGCAACGATTTTCCCTTGTTGATCTGGAAATGACACCATGAAGATGGCAAACTTTAAACTGTAGGCCTAGATTGCTATGTAGGCATTATGCAAGTCTAACTCATTGAAAAAACTTTGAAAGGCTGCATGAATAAAATTCGCGATCTATTTAAAAAAATTTAATCTCTCATCCCTGAAATCGGAATGCGGCTGCCTTGTGGGCAAAAAAACTCCAGTCGCATACGCAAAATCTGACGATTTGTTAACCTTGGAGCTATACCTGAGGAACAAAAAATAAATAAATAAAAGGGCTATCCACTCCTAACGAAGTAGCAGAAGAAAGTTTGTTGTATTTGATTCTCTCTCTCTCTCTCTCTCTCTCTCTCTCTCTCTCTCTCCTCTCTCTCTCTCTCTCTCTCTCTCTCTCTCTCTCTCTCTCTCACACACACACACACACACACACACACACACACACACACACACACACACACACACACACACACACACACACACACACACACACACACACGCACGCACGCACGCACGCACGCACGCACGCACCCACGCACGCACGCACGCACACACACACACACACACACACACACACACACACACACACACACACACTTTAAAAGAAATAGTCACAGGACACGATTATTGCTGTAAAAGAATAATAAAATATAGCAACTCCCTCATGGGGATTCCGGGGGCCTGTCAGACTAAAATAACATTCCCACCTTCTGGAAATTCGGTGCTAGGATTTCCCTCTTTTCTATCCCCCTCAGTATTTTTTACCTTGTTCCTTTTTCTTCCTGTCACCTCCTTCTTGTCTATATTTTCTGCCTTCTTGGTCTGTTCTCTTGCCTTTATTTTTCCTGAAAGAATTAAAAGACAACAATTCTCCTCCATGCCGAAGTCGGATGCGCTGGGTCTGACTTGTCAGGCGCTTAACGGCAGCGTAACGCATTTTCGCTCATATGAAAGACAACAATAGCTGGTTTTTGAGCGTTCGACGAAGAAGAAATAAAAACAGCGGTGTGTGTGTGTGTAAGTGTGTGTGTGTGTGTGTGTGTATGTGTGTGTGTGTGTGTGTGTGTGTGTTGTTGTTGTTGCTGCTGCTTACTGATTTTTCTTTATAATTAAATATGGTTTTACATCGATATGTTTTTATTTTGTATTGGTATTTTATATGTTCTGGGTAGTTTGGCTTTTTTTCTTCTATTTTCTGGGGTGGTGGTGGTGTTTTTTTGTTGTTGTTTTGTCTCCTCGTTTGTATGCTTGTTACCATTTATTTATTATTGCTTTTAGCTTTGTTTTGGAGGCTTTTTAAAAAAGAAAGTGGCCCCGCCCTGCTGATGCTTGAGTCCCATCGTGTGCTGTTCTTGTATATTCTGATGGTATTTTATGAGTTCTGATAATCTGGTTTTTTTGGATGTGGGGGGGGGGGGGGGGGGGGGGGGGGGGGGGGGGGGAGGGGGGGGTGGTACCAGACACCTGCTAATCCCCTTACTGCTGCTCAATCTGTGAGCCAGACCGTGTGAAGATGCCAACTTCAGAATGGTTGGTGACTGTCCCATAACACGACAATTTTTCTCATGAAAATACAGACATACTTGTTTTTCGTGGTTGCTCTCTCTCCCTCCCTCTCTCTCTCATTCTCTCTCTCTCTCCCCCCCTCTCTCTCTATCCCCCCTCTCTCTCCCTCTCTCTCTTCCTCCCTCCTCTCTCTCCCTCTCTCTACTCTCTCTTCCTCCCTTCCCCTCTCTCTCCCCTCCCTCTCTTCTCCCTCTCTCTCTCTCTCTTCTCCTCTCTCTCTCCTCTCTCTCTCTATCTCCCTCTCCCTCTCTCCCTCCCTCCCTCTCTCTCTCTCCCTATCTCTCTCTCTCTCTCCCTCTCCCTATCTCCCTCCCTCCCTCTCTCTCTCTCTGTTAAACAAATCTTGACATATCGTTTAAAAAAACAAAAACACGCTGCAATACACTCGAAAGCAAGTGACTCCCCCAAACAAAATAATACAAGCAAGACAAAACAAAGTAATATACAAGCAAGACAAAACAAAATAATACAAGCAGGACAAAACAAAATAATAATACAAGCAAGACAAAACAAAAGGATAAATACAAAAAAACCCAAACAATTTTGTAGTCCTCTCCACGTATCCGTCTGAGCTATCTGTCCCATCTTTTGTTTTGTATGTGAAGAAGATGTCTTAAAAACAAAACAAAACAAAACAAAACAAACAAACAACTAAGATGATATATGTATGATGTCTAATTAGGACACAGATGCGCATACGTTTTTTTGTTGTTGTTATAGATTTTGTCACCCCTATTAAGGGATTTTACCCTAGAGTTAATGCAGTGGCCTATTCTTCCGTAAGGCGAAAGAGTTTTTTAACGTTCTATCTATCTCCCTGTAATGGATTGTTAGTTAGGTGTACTCTGTCTATCTCCCTGTAGTGGATTGTTAGTTAGGTGTACTCTGTCTATCTCCCTGTAGTGGATTGTTAGTTAGGTGTACTCTGTCTATCTCCCTGTAGTGGATTGTTAGTTAAGTGTACTCTGTCTATATCCCTGTAATGGATTGTTAGTTAAGTGTACTCTGTCTATATACCTGTAGTGGATTGTTAGTTAAGTGTACTCTGTCTATATACCTGAAGTGGATTGTTAGTTAAGTGTACTCTATCTATCTCCCTGTAGTGGATTGTTACTTAAGTGTACTCTGTCTATATACCTGTAGTGGATTGCTAGTTAAGTGTACTCTGGCTATATACCTGTAGTGGATTGTTAGTTAAGTGTACTCTGTCTATCTCCCTGTAGTGGATTGTTAGTTAGGTGTACTCTGTCTATCTCCCTGTAGTGGATTGTTAGTTAGGTGTACTCTGTCTATCTCCCTGTAGTGGATTGTTAGTTAGGTGTACTCTGTCTATCTCCCTGTAGTGGATTGTTAGTTAGGTGTACTCTGTCTATCTCCCTGTAATGGATTGTTAGTTAGGTGTACTCTGTCTATCTCCCTGTAATGGATTGTTAGTTAGGTGTACTCTGTCTATCTCCCTGCAGTGGATTGTTAGTTAAGTGTAAAGGTAAAGGTAAAGGTGTCCCATAACCTATAAGGTCGTAGGGGAGCGAGGCGTCAGAGATCTCACTTCTCTGGGGCCAGCATATTGAGGGCAGCGCCCATCTCCTCTTCCTCGCTGCTTTACCTCCCCTGACCCTAAAGAGGGCAGGTACCCATTTACAGCTGGGTGAACTGGGGGAACTGTACTGAAGCCAAGGCGCACAAACGGTCACCCATCCAACTGGTAACCACGCTCGACGCTGCTTAACTTGGCTGGGGGAAAGCGAGTGCTCCGACCACTGAGCTATCCCGTCCCCCTACAGTTAAGTGTACTCTGTCTATATTCCTGTAGTGGATTGCTAGTTAAGTGTACTCTGTCTATATACCTTTAGTGGATTGCTAGTTAAGTGTACTCTGTCTATCTCCCTGTAATGGATTGCTAGTTAAGTGTACTCTGTCTATATACCTTTAGTGGATTGCTAGTTAAGTGTACTCTGTCTATACACCTTCAGTGGATTTTTATTTTAATGTACTCTACACACCTTCAGTGGATTTTTATTTTAATGTACTCTACACACCTTCAGTGGATTTTTACAATTTTAATGTACTCTACATACCTTCAGTGGATTTTTACAATTTTAATGTACTCTACAACCTTCAGTGGATTTTTACCATTTTAATGTACTCTACACACCTTCAGTGGATTTTTACAATTTTAATGTACTCTACATACCTTCAGTGAATTTTTAGTTTGGTGCACTGTATTTATAATCCTTTTAGTTGATTTTCAGTTAAGTGTACTCTCTCTCTCTCTCTCTCTCTCTCTCTCTCTCTCTCTCTCTCTATATATATATATATATATATATATATATATACACACACCCCTACCTCTAGTGGATTTTTAGTTTGGTGCACTCTATCTATATATCTCATAATTACTGACATAAGTTTGTCTATCTCTGTAAGCCGATCTCTCTCTCTCTCTCTCTCTCTCTCTCTCTCTCTCTCGGCCAGGAAACGCTCCAGGACTAAGTCACAAGCATGAAGTCTAATTGGGTGTGTAGGAGGGCGAACATTTAAGTCCCTGTGAACTTAGCAGGGTACTGTGAAAGGGGTGAGTGTGTCAAAGACCCATTTACACTCTTTGAGGAAAGAAAAATATCTGTGTGAAGCGGGTGGTGTGAGGGGGGTGAGGGTATGGGACGGGGAGGGGGGGAGGTGTGTGTGTGTAGGGAGGAGTGTGTGTGTGAGTGAGTGTGTAGGTGTGTGTGTGTGTGTGTGCGTGCGTGTGTGTTTGTGTGTGTACATGTATGTGCGTTTGTGTGCGTGTGTGTGTGTGTGTGCATGTGCATGACTTGTGTGTGTGTGTTCTTTTCACTCTCAGTGGCATAAAAATGTGTGTGTTTGTGTGTGTGCGTGCGTATGTGTATGTATGTGTGTGTGCGTGCGTGCGTGCCTGTGTGTGCGTAATGCCTGCCTTTTGTGTGTGTGTGTGTTTGTGCGTTGGTGCCTGTGTGTGTGTGCGTCTGTGTCTGTGTCTGTGTCTGTGTATGTGTGTGTATCTGTGTGTGTGTATGTGTGTGTGTACGTACGTGCGTGCATGCCTCTATGTGTGTGTGATTGAGTGTGTGTGTGTATGTGGTTGTGTGTGTATGTGTGCGTGTCAGAGTGTGTGTGTATGCGCGTGCTTGTGCGTGTGTGTGTGTGTGTGTGTGTGTGTGTTTGTGCTCACGCACGCTCCCACGCACACATGCACACGTGTGAGCACCTGGAAGGGGAAGAGGGAGGAGGAGGGAAAGGGGAGGAAGGAAACCTCAGCTCTTAACATGTAGATCCATTCGTTCCGCCTATGAAGAGAGCGAGTTACGTCCCTTTGATGGTAACTGTGAAGTGGGGCCAGGTGGCTATGTCAATGAAGGTCAGCAGATAAGGTCTGGAGATTGATTAGTGAGGGGCCTTCATTCAGCAAACAAGACACCGCCCCACCCCCACCCCCACCACCCCTGTGTTTCCATGACTGAAGTACAAACAAAACAAAACAAAACAAAGCAAAGAAAGAAACAAGCCAGCAAAGGGTCGGTACTGAAGTCAGCTTCAGGCGGGGAAAAAAAATCTCTTGGAATGGTTCACCTCAGTGGTGGTTCGAATCTGGGCTGTCAGATCACGAACTCAACGCTCTAACCACCGGGCTGTTGCATCGTGGATGCTCGTGGAGAAGAGCATTCCATTGTACACTACACCAAGAAATGCACTCCTCAGATATTTCGCCATCTACAGAACCCAGTACATGGGTGAAACCCTCGGGTACATGCTGAGGGGACAGGATAGCTCAGTGGTCGGAGCACTCGCTTTCCCCCCAGCCAAGTTAAGCAGCGTCGAGCATGGTTACCAGTTGGATGGGTGACCGTTTGCGCGCCTTGGCTACAGTACAGTTCCCCCAGTTCACCCAGCTGTAAATGTGTAGGTACCTGCCCTCTTTAGGGTCAGGGAAGGTAAAGCAGCGAGGGAGAGGAGATGGGCGCCGTCCTCATTATGCTGGCCCTAGAGAAGTGAGGTCTCTGACGCCTCGCTCCCCTACGACCTTAATATAGGTTATGGGACTCCTTTACCTTTACCTTTTTACACGCTGAGTGTTTGGGATTTTTCACAACCGGCGTATGGCCGCTGACATGAATTAAGTGTGCATAACTACGTGAAATCTTCTCTGTAGGAACCAGAAGAGTAATACACAATCTCCCAGAAGTCTGAATGCGGGTACCTTAATGGAGGGCATAAAACCCTGGTCGCATACACTAAAAAAAACAAATCTCACCATTTTGTGAACCTCGGATCTCTAGCCCAGGAGCAAGGAACTAAGACACTTGTAATCGAGTGTGGACGTTTTCAACTTGAAAGATCTCAAGGTAGAAATAGTTATCCCAAACTAACTGTAATCTACTAGGTGCCATTGGGATTCAAACCCAGTATCCACGAATTCAGGACCGTTACGATTAAAAAATGTAGTTCAATCCACTGGGCTACTGCATCCTTTCCTTCAGCTTTCTCGTAGTCCGTGGACCGTGGGGGCACCAATGAAGATTTTGCAACCAGCTTCCTCCACTCCCCGCGGTCCTCTGCTTTTCGTAGCAAGTCGTTCCACTCAAGGCCTGAAGTCCACTCTCTGATGTTGTCTTCCCATCGTTTTCTCTGTCTGCCTCTTCTTCGTCTCCCTCCTTGTACTGTTCCCTGTAGGACAGTCTTGGCCAGTCCAGATGGTCGTGTGACGTGCCCGAACCACTTTAGTTTGCGTTTTTTCACTGAAGTCAGGAGCTCTTCAAATGTTCCGATGGCATTTTCAATACTGGTTTTTCACTTCCTCATTAGTGAAGTGATCTCTGTATGAGATACCAAGGAGTTTTGCTAAAGCACCTCATCTCCATTGCCTGTATCCTTCTTTTAATGTCTGCTGTTGTGGTCGGTGTTTCGCACGCGTACCAAAAAAAATATGTACATGATCAGGGGACTGCACCCGTTGTCTGTGACTAAAAGAAAGTGAGTCTGTGACATCAAGTGATGTTCTGTACAATTCACCGGTAAAAAGTCCGGATAGGATTGTCCGGTTGAGCTGTACACGAAGTGTATCATGAATAACCCGACCTTGAAAACCTGGAGGTAACGGGTTACTGATACTTCTAATGTGCACAAAGAAGGGCAGGTAACTGTGACTCAGCTGACGTTTATCTCTGTACTTAAAGCAGACGCTACATACACACCTGACTTCCCCTTACTAGTTTGCATTATGTGTGTGTGTGTGTGTGTGTTGTGTGTGTGTTTTGTGTGTGTGTGTATGTGTGTGTATGTATGTGTGTGTGTATGTGTTTGTGTGTGTGTGTGTGTGTGTGTGTGGTGTGTGTGTGGTGTGTGATTCAGATTCAGATTTCAGATTCAGAATATTTTATTGCCATTAAGTCATTGTAGACTATTTGACAAAAACAAAACATCAACTATAATTATCTATTTTGGCTAAAAGTGATGTACACTAAAAAACTTTGTTGTTTCTACTTCTCTTTCTCTCTTTTTTCAAAACACTCATACACATTCTGATGATATCTGCTTGATATATATCAACTGTGATTATGTCATTTAAATTTTTATGTACACAGTTTTTGCGTTCTTTGTCTTTTTCGTTTTATTTTTAATAAAAATTTATTCTGAGTTCATCATTTTAAAATGCATTCATCAAGTAAATGAAATTCATCTTCAATTTTGTTACAGTGTCTACATTTTCTGTCCTCTCTGGTTTATATTTTGGTGTCTCCCTTTCTCTATTCATTAAATTGTGACAGCTTGGTGCAAAAATTTACAATATGTCTTCTTATGAGTTTTGTTTTCATAGTTTACTAAGTATGGTTCCAATCTGTATTCTTGGTAGCAAAATCATAAAATTTTAGTTTTGCAAACTCTTTCTTTTTGGTAGATCCAAAATGTTTTATACATGTCCTCAAGTTTTCTTCTAACAGCATAACTCAACCGATGAACATTAAGAGTGCTTTGGTTCCTTCCAGACATGTTTGAATTCCAATTGTATACAGAATATTTTTCACTGTGTTTTATCCATTTTTCGTATGTATTCTTCTGATACAATAATCGTATACTATTCAATATAAGAGTCTGGTTTTGATTCTGTCAAATGAATCCAAAGGATATTATCTGGCATATGATTTTAAGGGTCAGTGGAAATTCTCCCTAATTCACCCAAAGTGGGTATGTACTAATGCTTTTTATGAACTCTATCATTTGTTTACAAAATTTTACATGAAAATTCTCATACAAAAACTGATTGGATATAGCATGCTTGAACAGTTTATCAATATGAAATTCTGTATCCCCATTAAAACAAAAAGGAAACCAAACTTCTGCTCCATAGGTTAAAACAGGGGTTATCAGTGAGTCGAATAAACGCATTATTTATAGTAGTCTTTAAATTTTGTCCATGATTGCCCTTTTAAGGCGTATATTGCTTTGTTTGCTTTGTTTTACTAAATGTTCTTGTGTTTGCTTGAAATTTCCGTTCTGATGAAAAACGACACCTAGATATTTATAAGTTTCTACTGTTTCAATTACATGCTCTCTACATTTAAAATGATTGGAATTTAGGAGGTATCTCGTAAAGACTATTACCTTTGTTTTTGTTTGTTTATCTTAAACCCCAATTAGAACAGTATTCTTGCAGTTTTATTCAGTTTGAGTTTGAAGACCTATTTTGGTTGTTGATAGCAATGCCAGGTCATCAGCATAGAGTAAACAAGGAATTCTGTCTTTTGCGGTTATATATGGCGAATCTTTCTCATCAGTATTATTGAACTATATCATTGACATATACATTAAATAATGTAGAACTTAATGTATTTCCCTGATGTACCCCTTTTCTGACCATGATTTATCTGTGTGTTTGCCTCGTATTTTTGTAATATTGTTGCATTGGAATACATGTTTTTAACGACATTAAAAGTTTTGCCTGTTATTCCTAATTTCGTTTAACTTTATAAGAAGACCCTCGTGCCACACATTATCAAACGCTTTCTGAAAATCTACAAAGCAGCAATAAAGTCTTTTAGTTTTTACTTTCAGTACACTATCTATTAAATTGTTAAGTAGGAAGATATGGTCCGTTGTTCTGCATGCTTTTCTGAAACCAGCTTGTTCTCTAACAATACTATTGTTATTTTCTAAATATGTGTGTGTGTGGTTTGTTTCTTTGGGTTGTTTTTGTTGTTTTGAGGTTGCTTTGTTTGGAGGGGGGGGGAGGTGAGAGGAGGGGGTGGGGGGTGGGTGAGAAGGGTGAGGAGAGTGAAGGGGTGGTGGTGTTGAAAAGACAAATGGAAAGTGTATGTCCAAGTGTGGAAGCTTTTTGAACTGAGATCATGAACATACTCATTTGGTAAAATTAGATCACCGTTTCTCTGCTCTGTAGTGCCTGGTCTTCTCCTGTGCCTGTGATCTTGCAGGAGGTCTGCCTCACTGGCCTCAGCTGACACATTTCCGACTTCAGAGCAGCTTGTTTCATTGTACAGGTTGCATGCTGGGTATGTTTGTGTTTCCGTGACCCATCAAACACTGGAATGAATTAAAAGATCTTTTATGTGCGTATTTGATCTGCACGTGTATATATACATGATGGGAATTAAGGCTAGACATCAACCGTGAGCAACCAGCCAGGGAGGAGATCAGGGAAGCCATCAAAATGCTGAGAAATGGCAAGGCAGCAGGACCGGACAACATCCCAGCAGAAGCACTCAAGGCAGACCTGGAGACCACGGTAGAGATGCTGTACCCTCTCTTTGGGAAGATTTGGGAAGAGGAGGAAGTACCATCAGACTGGAAGGAGGGCTACCTCATCAAGCTACCAAGAGAGGAGACCTCAGAACTGTGCCAACTATAGAGGGATATGCTTCTGTCGGTGCAGAAAAGTCTTTAACAGGATCCTCCTCGAGAGAATGAAAAATGCAGTCGACCCTCTCCTCCGAGACCAGCAGGCCGGCTTCCGCCAGAACAGATCATGCGTAGATTCAGATTGCACCTTGCGCATCATCGTTGAGCAATCTTTAGAGTGGAACTCATCTTATACATCAACTTTGTTGATTATAGAAAGCATTCGGACAGTGTGGACCGCAACACCTCTGGGAAATGCTTCGCCACCATGGAGTGCCAACCAAACTGGTCAACTTGATCAAGAATCTCCTATGAAAGATGACCTCCCGGGTGGTCCATGGATGGACAAACTCACAAACAGCTTTGAAGTGGAGACCGGAGTCAGACAGGCTGTCTCTGTCACCTTTCCTCTTCTCCTGGCGATCGATTGGACCATGAAGACTCAACAGCATACAGAAGAAATGGAAATCCAGTGGACACTGTGGGAACCAGCTGATGATCTCGACTTTGCGACGACCTGGCCTGCTTTCCCACAGCCGCCAACAGATGCAGGACAAGACTACGAACTAGCAGCCACCTCATTACAAGTTGGTCTCAAGATCCATGAAGGCAAAACCAAGATTCTCAAGATCAATGCAGCGAGTGAGGACCCAGCCACACTAAATGGGAAGGAGCTGGAAGAAGTGGAGACATTCACGTACCTGGTAGCATCATTAACATTGCAGGGCGGCACAGACGCAGACGTCAGGAGCAAGAACTGGCAAGGCGGGGCAGCTACTTGCAGCTGGAAGAACATCTGAGCTCCAAGGTGGTGTCAACCCGCACAAAGATCAGGCTGTTCAACTCCAACGTCAAGTCAGTCCTACTATATGGAGAGGAGACTTGGAGGACAACAAAGACCACCATCAAGAAAGTGCAGACCTTCATCAACAGCTGCCTGAGACGAATCCTCCAGATCCACTGGCCCGACACCATCAGCAACGCATACCTGTGGCAATGTACCAACCAGCTGCCAGCCGAGAATGAAATCCGGCGCAGGAGATGGGGATGGATCGGTCACACCCTGAGAGAGCCAGCCAGCAACATCACAAGGCAGGCACTATCATGGAACCCCCAGGGAAAACGAAAAAGAGGAAGGCCAAGAAACACCTGGCGACGCGACATTGAGGCAGAAACCAGGAAGATGGGATATACCTGGAGACAGCTGGAGAGAATAGCCCAGGACAGAGGACTCTGGCGGACTGTTGTCGGCGGCCTATGCTCCAGGGGGAGTGATGGGCCTAAGTAAGTAAGTAGGAATTAAGGCACTGGCAGGTCTGCGCTTGAAGTTGACCTGGGAGATGGTGAAAATGCCCACCCTTAATTCACTTGACGCCGCTGCCGAGATTCAAACCCGGAACTTAACTGACCAACGGGACTGAAGTCTAACCGTCTTGACCACTCGGCCACAGTGTTCATCAGGTCACCTTTTACTGCTGTGCCGGAGAAAAGCAAGCTTATGGCTGCATTGCAGATCTCTCGTGCATCTTAAAAAAATTTTTTTTTGGAAAGAACAACAACAACGGTGTGACACCAATGTTACAACAGCAACAAAACAAACGTGAATAACAACAACAAATAACCGCTAAGAAGGAGAAAAGCTCCAAAAAAAATCCAGCAAAAAAAACAAAACAAAAATATGCCCCCCACCCACCCAACCCAACAACAACAACAACAAAACTTAGCAACTCCTCCACCTCCCTCCCCCCCCCCCTGTCCCCCCTCCCCC
This sequence comes from Rapana venosa, assembly GCA_028751875.1. Classification (NCBI taxonomy): domain Eukaryota; kingdom Metazoa; phylum Mollusca; class Gastropoda; order Neogastropoda; family Muricidae; genus Rapana; species Rapana venosa. The sequence goes on from CM054146.1 coordinate 9,015,425, forward strand.
AAACCCCAACAACACAAAAACAAAAACCGCCCACCAACCACACAACAAAACAAACAAAACCACAATCCCTCCAAACCCCCTTCCCCCCCCCCCCCCTCCACCCCTCAGCCCCCAACCCCCCCCCCCAAACCCCAACAACACAAAAACAAAACAAAACAACAACAGGCGAATGTCACTGATCTGGCAATTAACACCACCAGGCTGGCTGGATTGCAGCAACTGTCACAATTCAAACCCTGAAGAAGAAGAAGAAGAAGAAGAAGAGAAGAAGAAGAAGAAGAAGAAGAAAAAAAAATACACACACAAAAAGAAATAGAAGAAGAAAGACCAACAAGCAAACGTTATGTGTAACGGACAAGGATCCACACCGAAAAGCTGATACGTTATAGAAAGCAGACAATCGCTGCGCTGCTGGTATCACTGACTAACTTCGCTAAAGGCTTGGTGATAAAGGCCCCCCAGCCTGTCATTTTGGCAGTGGCCTACATTTACTGTAGTTATCTGAGGATTAAAAACAAAACAAAGCCAGAAAAAAGAGGCTTCATGGCAAAAGGAGAAGGACTTTGCCATTGTGAACGCGTCCTAAGCTCATTGTCCGGCAGGTTTCTACACAGAAGTAAGTTTTGTTTGAAAGTACAATTATTTTCTGGTGGAGATTTGTAATTACTTTGTGTGTGTGTGGTGTGGTAATGGTGTGGTGTGGTGTGGTGTGATGTGATGTGTTGTTGTTGGTGTGTGTTTTAGTGTGATGTAGTGTGATTATGTTGTATTATTTGTTTTATGGGGGCTTGTTAGTGTGATGTGTGCCGGTGTGGTGGTGTTTTTAGTGTAATGTGGTGTGTTATGGTGTATTTACCTTGTTTTTATGGTGGGACTGATTAGGTGTGATGTGGTGGTTTTTAGTGTGATGTGGTGGTGATTATGTTGTATTGCCTTGGTTTTATGGGGGGGTTGAGGTGTGATGTGTTGCGGTGGGGGATTGAGTTTTTAGTGTGATGTGGTGTGTATGTTGTATTACCTTGTTTTTATGGGGGGTTAGTGTGATGTGGTTGGTGTAGTGTGATGAGTTTTAGTGTGATGTGGTGTGATATGTTTTTTTGATTACCTTGTTTTCATGGGGGTTGATAAGGTGTGATGTGTGTGTGGTGTGGTGTGATGGGTTTTTAGTGTGATGTGGTGTGATATGTTGTATTACCTTGTTTTTATGGGGGTTGATTAGGTGTGATGTGGTGTGGTGTGATGAGTTTGTTTTTGGAGTGTGATGTGGTGTGATATGTTGGTGGTGTGTGTTTTTGTGTCATGTGTTGTGGTGTGGTGTGCTGTGTTTATAGTGTGATGTTTTGTGGTGTGGATGTGTTGTGGTGGAATATGTTTGGTGTGTTCTGTTGTTGTTGATGTTGGTTTTTGTGTCATGTGTTGTGTTGTGTGTGTGTGTGGTGTGATGTGTTTGTTTTTTGTGTGGTGTTTTTGTGTGTTGATGTGTTGTGTATGTAGTGTGTGTGTGGTGTGATGTTTGTGTGTATGGTTTTTGTGTGGTGTGGTTTGATTGATTTGTTTTGTTGTGTTTGTGGTGTGATGTGTTGGTGTGGGTGTTATGTTTTGTGTGTGTGTTTTTTTGTGTGTTATGTGTTGTGTTGTGGTTGTGGTGTGTTTTGTTTGTTGTTGTGGTGTGTTTTTTGTGTGTGTGTTGTGGTGATGGTTGTGTTGTGGTGTGGTGTGTTATGTTTTTGTCTGTGTTGTGTTTTTTGGGGGTTGTTTGTGGTGTTGATGTGTTGTGGGTGTGTGTGTTTGTTATTTTGTGTTGTTTTTGTGTTGTGTGGTTGTGGTGTGATGTGGTGTGGTGTGTTAGTTTTGTGTGGTGTTCTTTGTGTTAATGTGTATGTTGTGGGTGGGTTGTATTGTTTGTGGTGTGGTGTGGTGTGACGTGGTTGGACCGATCCCCGCCTCAGACACAAGCACAGCGCTCTGACCACAACATCCTCCCCCCCCCCCCCCCCCCCTGTTAGTAAAGAAAAACAACGTATCTGGCTGAGAAAGACCTTTTATCGCTAACAGTCATAAAGAACTGAATTGTCAAGTTTTGAGGAGGTCTGTGATGTTGCTGCTGTTGTAGTTTTTGTACACTCAACTCAACTGTCTCCATCATCGCCGCTGTCGTTGGTAGGAGCTCCACGCAATGCTACCACCAGGGTTCACCATCTCTCTCTCTGTCTCTGCTGAGCTCTACTACCATCTCCTGTAGCCCTCCTCCCAGACCACTGATCTCAGTGATGTTGGCAATGTAGGATGTTGGTGGTCTACCTTCTGTTTACTTCTGCCCTCAACCGTATTGTAATTGTGGTGTGATGTGGTGTGATACCGTAAACGGTATTGTAATTGCCCTTCATGGGATGATTAAAGTGTTTTTGACTTGACTTGACAACCTTACCTTGGAGAACTGTTCTCCTTATATTTGTAAACAGAGAGAAGAACCTATACTTCCTACCCAGTATCATCTACACGTGTTACTGGGTCCACTGCTCTGTGGAAAATAGCCTAAGGGCATTATAATAAACTAACGTAAACCATTGACTTTCCTGGCATTTCAACTTCTTTTTTTGACAGCCCCCGTCAATCACAAAGGCCATATCAGGGCTGTCACCGCTTTCGGTTTCAGTAACTCTATTATCATTTGAAGGGCTTTGATTGTTTTGATTTACAAGGTACAGCGCTACAAAAATTCCATCTGTTATGAGTGCTTATTCCATTATCCTCGATATTTTAAAAAGAAAAGAAAAAAAAAGTCATCTGAGCGCTTTGATTTGCTGCTTTATAAGATTCAGCGCTATATAAATTCCATACATCATTATTATTATTATTATTATTATTATAATAATTATATTCGCTTCGGGTGCCAGATCAATGCCTCCTGATTCCTTCAAATGTCCAGCACCATCAGCCTGGGAGAAAACTTTACGCTAAATGTCAAAAATCTTCATTGACCTCATTCCACGAG
>CM054146.1:9023419-9028419 GCA_028751875.1 Rapana venosa
TATCTATTTGGGCTAAAAGTGATGTACACTAAAAAACATGTTGAATTCTACTTCTTTTTTTTTCTTTTTTCAAAACACTCATACACATATCTGATGATATCTACTTGATATATATCGACTGTGATTATGTCACTTAATTTATGTACATAGTTTTTGCGTTCTTTGTCTTTCGTTTTGATTTTTAATAACAAATTATTTCGGAGTTCATCATATAAAATGCATTCATCGAGTAAATGAAATTCATCTTCTATTTTGTTACAGTATCTACATTTTCTGTCCTCTCTGGATATATTTTGGTGCCTCCCTTTCTCTATCATTAAATTGTGAGAGCTTGTACAAAATTTACAATACTTCTTATGGGTTTTGTTGTTAAAGTTTATTAAATATGGTTCCAGTCTGTATTCTTTGGTAGCATAATCATAAAATTTTAGTTTTGCAAACTCTTTCTTCTGGTAGATCCAAAATGTTTTATACATGTCCTCAAGCTTTCTTTGAATAGTAAAACTCAACCGATGAACATTAAGAGTACTTTGGTTCTTCCAGACATGTTTAAATCCAATTGTGTACAAAATATTTATATGTGTGTGTGCGTGTGTGTGCGTACGTGCGTGCGTGTTTGTGTGTGCGTATGTGCGTGCGTGTTTGTGTGCGTGTGCGCGCGCGCGAGTGAGCGTGTGCTTGTATGTATGAGCGTGTGAGTTTATTAATTACAAATCGACAATTTGAAATAGATCATTACACTCTACACACATACAAGACCCACACAAATCACGACCAAGAAATGACAGGTCTGAAAACACACCCCATGAACTACTCCTCAGAGAAAACATGAATAAGGGAAGGAATGATGGAATGTAGGAAGGAAGGAAGGAATGATCTTTGATACGCAAAGATGAAGATTTTCGGCCAAGCCTGGTCTTTATAATCTGTCCTTGTAAACATGCATACATTATAACAATCAGAAAACGAACATCAATGAAACATACGGGAAAACAAAACCCACAGAAAATGCTAGATAAAAGAAATCTTAGAATCTAAAGTGCACACTACTATCAATCTGCTCATTTAGAAAGCAAGCAAGCAAGCAAGCAAGCAAGCAAGCGCACACACAACCACACACAACACACACAACACACACCACACACACACACACACACACACACACACACACACACACACACACACACACACACACACACACACACACACACACACAAAAGCGTATTGATCACTTAGAGATTTATACAAATGCTGTCAAAGAAAGACAACTCAAGGCATTGTTTTTCAGGATAAGATTAAATGCATTCACAACAAAATTCAGCAAGGATGTTAAATGCTTATGTGGTGAATATATTTCAAATACACATATCATACTTGAATGTGAGAATTTAAAAACTTATCTCCCTGCCTTTTCTGAGAATACCATTGACGAAGTTTTGAACAATGTAAAGCTAACGTTTGACATTGCTAAAGGTTTATTGCTAAGTCCTATAGGGCATTTTTGTAGTTGTAGTTCTGTTTGAATTTCTTTTCCTTTTTTCTCTCCTTCTTTTCTATTGTTTTTAAAATGTTGTTCTTGATCTGTTTATGTTAAGACTACTACTTGTTATTTCCCTTGTTATTACTCTTTATTACACACACACACACACGCACACACACACACACACACACACCACCACACACACACACTTAATGTGAATAGACGTTAAATTGAAGACAACCACACACCACACACAACACACACACACACACACACACACACACACACACACTCGCACGCAACACACAGAGTAGATCTATCTATCTATTCTATCCATCTCTTTCACTCAGTCTCCTATTTTAGGGCCGTCTGGTATCACTTAAAGTGGAAAGACGTTAAAATTGAAGACTTACTTACTTACAAAGCGTACGGGATAGCCTAGTGGTCAGAACATTGCGGTCGCAATCTGACGACCCGGGTTCGATTCCCGTTCAAGGGGATATTTTTCCCTGGAGTTAACATCAGTGCAGACTCCACTCTTCCCAAAGTCCTTCGGATGAGACTATAAACTGAGGTCCAGTGTGCGAACGCATGCAGAACATTTTCCGCACACATTAAGTCCTGTTCCGCTTTTCGTAAGAGTAGGCCATTGTGTGTCGGTGGAAACAGATGACAGAATTTACAAAACCGCATACACACGGGGACTGGCTGTAAAAAAGCACATTAGTGCTTATTCAATTATCCTCGATATAAAAGAATGAAATAAAAATAAAGAAATATAATTTTTTAAAAATCATGATAAACAGAATATTAATTTTCTTTAAAACAAAAAGCACACGTACTGGTATAGTTACACATACTTAAGTGAACACACACACAACAAACACACAACACCACACACACACACACACACACACACACGCACGCATACACACACGCTCGCACGCACGCACACACGCTCGCAACGCATGCACACACACACACACACACACACTGCGGCGCGCGAGAACACAGCAGATGGAATTTCTGACAGGTTAAGCTGTTTTTAACTCTAGTAAACAAGAAACTGACGTAGTCATATACGTCATGCATTGAAATGTTATCCATGAATATTGTTTCATGTCATTCAAGTTGATTGTTTTGTTTTTTTAAATCAAGGATACCTGTTGTTGGTTTTTTAAAAATCAAGGATACCATATTCAGTTCCTTCATGGTTTTATTTGTTGTAATAGGCAGGTCGGGTGGAATGAGCCGTACTGCTCTTCAGTGGACAGCCAGAGAGAGAGAGAGAGAGAGAGAGAGAGAGAGAGCAGGACTGGAGTGATATATTGTTAAGTTATATTTTTAAGTACAGCAAGCAGTAATAAAGTGGCAGATAGATTGTTTTCATGAACAATCAGACTCATACACTACAAAAGACTAAATTAATGTGAGTAGTTGGCTATTTCCAGTTGATGACAAAAAACAATGTAAATAAACTGACTGAAATAATCTAAAACATGGCACGAGACAGTGTAAATCTATAAAGAATTGTGTGACTTGCAAAAGAAAAAGCACTTAACAAAATTATGTATCTGTACACAGATGGGATAGCTCAGTGGTCAGAGCACTGGCTCTCCCCAGCCAATGTTAAGCAGCATCGAGCGTGGTTACCACTTGGATGGGTGACAGTCCCCCAGCTCACCCAGCTGTAAATTTGGTTCCTGCCCTCTGTAAAGGAGCGAGGGAGAGGAGATGGGCGCCGCCCTCAATATGCTGGCCCCTGGAGAAGCTGAAGTCTCTGATATTAGGCAGGTCGCTCCCCAACGATCACATCGGTTATGAGACACCTTTACCTTTTACCTTTACACAGAAAAACTAATGATATTTAGATAGTATCATCAAGAAGGAAGGTGGCAGGACGGTTAAGACGTTCACCTGCCTAACAAGTAAACCGTGAGATTCTGGGTTCAATTCCCAGCCTTGCCCTTTCTTCTCAGTTTGACTGGAAAATCGAACCGAATGTCAAAGTCCTTCAGATGAGACTTTTAAACCGAGGCCCCGCGTGCGACTGCAAAACATCTTGCGCACTCGTGAAAAAAACTCGTTGTACCTTTCAGTAGAGTAGGCCATTTTGTGCGGGTAGGAACAGATGATAAAACCTACATGAACAAACTGCACGCACGCTGGTGTGGTGTTGATACATCACCCCGAAGTCGGAATTTAAAAAAAAGAAGGTAAAGGAGTCCCATAACCTATAAGGTCGTAGGGGAGCGAGGCGTCAGAGACCTCACTTCTCTAGGGCCAGCATATTGAGGGCGGCGGCGCCCATCTCCTCTCCCTCGCTGATTTACCTTCCCTGACCCTAAAGAGGGCAGGTACCCATTTACAGCTGGGTGAACTGGGGGAACTGTGCTGAAGCCAAGGCACGCAAACGGTCACCCATCCAACTGGTAACCACGCTCGACGCTGCTTAACTTGGCTGGGGGAAAGCGAGTGCTCCGACCACTGAGCTATCCCGTCCCCGAAGTCGGAATACGGCTGTCTGAACGGTGGGCCCCAAACGGTCCCCTACACACAAAATCATCTGATCATTTGATGAAGCTCTCAGCCCTAGTCTAGCAACAAATAAAATCACAAGAACCATGTTTATTATCTTATTTTATTTTATGTATTGATTGATTTATTCAGCTTGAATTTTTTTTAAATGACAAAAAAAATAGGAATATCCAAGTGGAGAGAATAACAACAGAAAACTATATTTGCAATAAGCACCCTTATAATCACATAGATTCTAATCATATGTACACAACCAGCCCCCCCCCCCCCCCCCCCCGCATTGCTCCCCACCCCACCCCACCCCACTCCACACCCCCCACACACACACATCCGCATACGCACGCAGGCACACACACAACACACACACACACACACTAACACACACACACTCACACACACACACACACACACACACACACACACACACACACCACTCACACACACACACACACACACACACACACACACACACACACACACACACACACACACACACACACACACACACACACACACACACACACATACGCTCACAAGCACTAGCAGAACTAACAGTCCATTTTTCGGGGTGCGGAGGGGTGGGGGTGGGGGGTGCTGGGTGTCTTCAAAAGAGTTCAAAGCTGAAAATCATGTCTTTTATACACCCATCCTATTCCACTCACACACACACACACACACACACAGAGAAACACACACACACACACACACACACACAAAACACACACACACACACACACGGAAACACACACACACCACACACACACACACACACTCAAAACACACACACACACACACACACAAACCCACCATACAGTAAACACACTTAATCACAGACATATAATTATATTATCAGTGTCAACGGGTACACTAGTTTGTAAAGGGTCTACATCTATCTTGAAAACAACGCTCTGAAAGTTGATTTCGGCACAGACAACTTTTCAACAGGTTTTTAAACACCCCCCCCCCTCACACACACACACAC
>CM054146.1:9035919-9043419 GCA_028751875.1 Rapana venosa
CCGAACTGCTTAGTATTTTGGTGGGGGTAGAAGCAATAGTAACGACAAAATGTTACTGTATAACAAAAAGTCAGCTACAAAAATATGACTTAGGATTACAATATGAGAGAGAGAGAGAGAACTCGAACTCGAAAGATTTATTCACAAAAAAGGCCATTGGCCCATACATGAAGGGGGTTGCCGAACTGCTTAGTATTTTGGTGGGGGAAAAAAGAAAAAGCAACAACAAAGGGTTATTGTTATTTTAACAACACCCGCAACAACAAAAATCAGTTACAACAATGTCTTAAGAAACCAAGAGATCTCATTCTAAAGGCTTTACATGTATATAAAGCAAGGTTGCGCACAGTATCAGGGTGACTAAAAGCCATGAGTAAACAGAAGCTAAATAAATTAGGCTGCCTACTATATTTTACAGAGAGAGAGAGAGAGAGAGAGAGAGAGAGAGAGAGAGAGAGAGAGAGAATTCAGCATTGGGAGTGTTTGGTGTTTTGTTTGATAGATGTAAACCCTCAACAAACAAGTGTACCCGTTGACACTGGTATTTGTCTGTGATTAAGTGTGTTTTGCTGTAGTGTGGGTGTATGTGCGTGCGTGCGTGCGTGTATGTGTTGTGTGTGGGGGCGCGCGCGCGTGTGCGTGCGTGTGTTTCTCTATCAATATCAATCGTAGCTTAAATTTTTTTTTTCTTTTAAGGAACGGGCCCCGCTGTTTAAGCCTGTATTTGTTCCTATTGTGAAAGTCTGTTGCTAGTCATGCACTCTCTCCATTCTATCTTTCTGTCTGCACCTGTTCTCTCTGTCTTTCTTTGTCTGTCTGTCTGTCTGTCTGTGTGTCTGTCAGTCTGTCTGTTTGTCTGTCTGTGTCTGTGTCTCTCTCTATATCTGTCTCTTTCTCTTTCTGTGTGTATGTCAGCCTATTAATTTTGTCTTCCTGTGTCTGTCTCTTATCCTGTCTGTCTGTTATCCTGTCTGTCCGTTATCCTGTCTGTCTGTCTTCCTGTCTGTCTGTTATCCTGTCTGTCTGTTATCCTGTCTGTCTGTTATCCTGTCTGTCTATTATCCTGTCTGTCTATTAACCTGTCTGTCCGTTATCCTGTCTGTCTATTATCCTGTGTCTGTCTGTTATCCTGTCTGTCTGTTATCCTGTCTGTCCGTTATCCTGTCTGTCTATTATCCTGTCTGTCTATTATCCTGTCTGTCCGTTATCCTGTCTGTCTATTATCCTGTCTGTCTGTTATCCTGTCTGTCTGTTATCCTGTCTGTCTATTATCCTGTCTGTCTGTTATCCTGTCTGTCTGTCCTCCGGTGTCTGCTATCCTGTCTGTCTGTCTTTCTGTGTCTGCTATCCTGTCTGTCTATTATCCTGTCTGTCTGTTATCCTGTCTGTCTGTTATCCTGTCTGTCTGTTATCCTGTTTGTCTTCCTGTGTCTGTCTATTATCCTGTCTGTCTATTATCCTGTCTGTCTATTATCCTGTCTGTTTGTTATCCTGTCTGTCTTCCTGTGTCTGTCTATTATCCTGTCTGTCTTCCTGTGTCTGTCTGCTATCCTGTCTGTCTTCCTGTGTCTGTCTATTATCCTGTCTGTCTTCCTGTGTCTGTCTGCTATCCTGTCTGTCTGTCTTCCTGTGTCTGCTATCCTGTCTGTCTGTCTTCCTGTGTCTGCTATCCTGTCTGTCTTCCTGCGTCTGTCTGCTATCCTCTCTGTCTGTCTCCCTGTGTCTGTTATCCTGTCTGTCTGTCTCCCTGTGTCTGTTATCCTGTCTGTCTTTCTGTGTCTGTTATCCTGTCTGTCTGTCTTCCTGTGTCTGTTATCCTGTCTGTCTGTTATCCTGTTTGTCTTCCTGTGTCTGTTATCCTGTCTGTTATCCTGTTTGTTTTCCTGTGTCTGTTATCCTGTCTGTTATCCTGTCTGTCTTCCTGTGTCTGTTATCATGTCTGTCTATTATCTTGTCTGTCTGTTATCCTGTCTGTCTATTATCCTGTCTGTCTGTTATCCTGTCTGTCTGTTATCCTGTCTGTCTGTTGTCCTGTGTGTCTGTCTGTACATCTTTCGGAAGGGGGATCATAAATAGAAATCACTTGTGCAAACAAACGGACAAGCAAGTATCTTGTTGACACGTTACAAAACGTATACCTCTTTCTAGAAGAGTAGGCCAGCTATGGCAGATGTTATAGATGACCCAAGCATACCCAGCATGCAATCTGAGATCTGAAGAGGGATAGACTCCGCCAGGTTTGAACTTGCCCACGACACGCTACTGCATAATTTTTTTTTGTCTAGTACCTTGCCCGGCCAACTTCTCTGGGAGTTGCGCGAGAGAAGTCAGTAAGTCAGTCAGTTCAGGTTGACTAACATCATAAGCACTTGTTTCTGTCTATTACCGTGTCCCCAAAGTCGGAATATGGCTACCTTAATGGCTGGGCAAAACCAGGTTGAAGACGGGGAAAAAATCTCACCGTTTATTGAACTTTCGAGCTCTAGCCGAGGAATGAAAAATAAATTGTAAAAACAAAAACCACCCACTTCTTCTCTGCGACTGTTGTAGTTTTTTTCCCCTATTCATTTCATTCTTCCTTACCAATAATCCATGCAGTTTTGAGATGTTTGTGGATACAGTTAATCCCCAGCTTAACATATCGCTGTTGTCGTCGCCGCTATGGTTGATTCCATATTATCTATCTCCCTTCTCCAGTTTCAGAGTCTGTATTGAACTGAACTGAACTGAACTGAACTGAACTGATTGTGTATGTATGTGTGTGTGTGTGTGTGTGTGTGTGTGTGTGTGTGCGTGTGTGTGTGTGTTTGTCTGTGTTGTGTGTGTGTGTTTGTGTGTGTGTGCGTGTGTGTGTGTATGTGTGTGTGTGCGTATGTGTGTGTGTGTGTGTGTGTGTGTGTGTGGTGTGCGTGTGCGCGTGTGTGTGCGCGTGTTGTGTGTGTTTGTGTGGTGTGTGTGTGTGTGTGTGTGTTTGTGTGTGTGTGTGTGTCTGTGTGTGTGTGCGTCTGTGTGTGTTTGTGTGCGTGTGTGTGTGTTTGTGCGTGTTTGTGCGTGTGTGCGTGCGTGCGTGTGTGTGTTGTGCGTGTGTGTGTGTGTGTGTGTGCGTGTGTGCGTGTGTGTGTGTTTGTGTGTGTGTGTGTGTGTGTGTACGTGTGTGTGTGTGTGTGTGTAACTTGGTTAGCAGTTCTTCAGCGTGGTTTTGTTAACACACCAGTACAACACTGTAGGCTCCAGGCTTCTCTGAGGCGTGAGTGAAGAGTAAGTAACAAAGACTATACCAGCACACATACACCCAATATGTAGGAATAATGATAATAATAAAAAAAAACCCAACAACAACAACAACAACAAAACATAAACTGTATTGGCCACATTGTGAAAAAATTCAGGGGGTGTGGTGGGTGGTGGGTGAGGTTGGGGGTGGGGGGTGGGGGTGGAGGGGGTTTCGCTGTTTGGGAGGTACAGCTCTGATGTTTACTAATGGTAATATATTTTCTTTTTGCGTATGTGAAGATAGTCATATTCCGACTCAAAAAAAAAGAAAAATAATGAAAGAGAGAAGAGAGACACTGGGAGAGAGAGACACACACAAACGTAAACACACACACACACACACACACACACACACACACACACACACACACACACACACACACACACACACACACACACACACACACAAAGGAACGGGATAGTATGGTGGTTAGAGGGATATATTCGTGATCTGCTGACCAGGGTTCGATTCTCGTTCAAGAGGATTTTTCCTCTGGAGTTAACATCAGTGCAGACTCCACTCTCCCCAAAAGTCCTTCGGATGAGACTATAAACCGAGATCCATTGTACGAACGCACGCAGAACATCTTGCGCACACGTTAAATCCTGTTCCGCTTTTCGTAAGAGTAGGCCATTGCATTGTGTGCCGGTGGGAACAGATGACAGAATTAACAAAACCGCATACACATGGGGACTGGATGTAAAAAAAGCACACAAGTGCTTATTCCATTATCCTGGATATAAAATAATTTTAAAAAATAAAATAAAAAGAGGAACGGTATAGCCTGGTGGTTAGAGTAATGCATTCGTGATCTCCTGACCCGGGTTCGATTCCCGTTCAAGAGGACTTTTCCTCTGGAGTTAACATCAGTGCCGACTCCACTCTCCCCAAAAGTCCTTCGGGTGAGACTATAGACTGAGATCCTGTGTACGAACGCACGCAGACCATCTTGCGCACACGTTAAAACCCGTTCCGCTTTTTGGAAGAGTAGGCCATTGTGTGCCGATGGGAACGGATGACAAAATTTATATAACTGCATACACGGGGACTGGTTGAAAAAACCCACATGAGTGCTTATTCCATTATCCTCGAAATAAAAGAATAGAATAGAATAAAGAATAAAGACTCCCCCCCCCCCACACACACACACACACTGAGAGAAGCAGAGGGAGAGACAGAAACAGAGACAGAGAGAATGCAAAGCTAGGAGAATTCGTTATTTTCAACAGTAATGGAAGAGCACTGTTGTCTATTTCTTTTTGTTTTGCATCCAGTCCCTGCCCTGATGAGAGAGAGAGAGAGAAGAAAGAGAGAGAGAGAGAGAGAGAGAGAAGAGGAGAGAGAGAGAGAGAGAGAGAGAGAGAGAGAGAGAGAGAGAGAGAGAGAGAGAGAGAGAGAGAGAGAGCATCGTTTATCAAATTCGACCAACTTTTGGACAAGCCAGTTTGCCAGTCACACGTAATGAAGGACCAGAAAGAATACTAGAAGAGAACAGAAGACATGGAGTGCGGAGCCCATACCAGATCTTTGTTTTTTCAGTATTCTGACCCATTTAACCACAGATTTATTGATAAGTAAGTATGTTCTTTCGAGCCAGAAGGCCCATAGAGCCGGAGCTTATCCCGGTTTCTATAGCGTTAAGCGAACTGATGGTTTTTCACCACCCCTGTGACAGGACGCTAGTCTGTCGCCAGATACTTCCCCAGCAGAGCTGGTACCCACTTGTACACCTGGGTGGAGTGAGGAAAATAGGAGTAAAGTGTCTTTCCCAAGGACACAACACCGAGCCGAGCGGGGATCGAACCCGCGACCTCTGGATCACGAGTTGACCGCCTAAACCACCCGACCACGGTGCCTCCCTATTTATTGATAAGGTCAAGTCTAACACACCAAGATCAAAGATTGGTGTGTTTTTTCTTCTTCTTCGTCGTCGAACGCTCAGACAGCAACTCCTGAGGCGCTGACAAATGTTGCCTTGTGCTGAAGGCCCTCCAGGGGTCTGAAGAGTTTGTCCCTCATCGGCAGGTCAGTAGGCCAGATATTGGCTATCAGGATTTGGGGAAAGAGTGTTTTCAATAGATTTTTATATCACACACACACACACACACACACACACACACACACACACACACACACACACACACACACACACACACACACACACACACACACACACACACACTGAGAGTAATAACAAACTAATAGCCTATGGAGTACTCAAGACATTTGACCGATCAGTTTTGACAGCTGGTGAAAATAATATGATCAAAATTAGTGTAAGAAGCAAGTAGTAATTTTTCCAACATAATATTATTAAACCAGTCAGTTAAAATACTTAAATTTCATATTTGTTGCTGTCATGTTAACAAAAATAAAAGAAAAATATCTAGATAACCACAAAAAGAAAAGTAAGGTAAAAATCAAGAACAAAAGAAACCAAACGCTTATCAAAAGGAGAAGAAGAAAAAAACCACCACAAACACTCAGGAAGAATCGATCAGTCCACAATGCTCCTGCTGTTTCTGTGCTAGACATTGACAGAAACTCACATGATATCAAAGCTTGAGATCTGAGACAGCGACATTTTCACCCAATTCCGGATGGAGGACTGTGTGTTTGAGGGGACCGAGGTGAGGTGAGAGTTGACAGGTCTCAAGTGCCGTGGAATGTGTGTACATTGCACTTGCTAAGTAAGCAAGTACAGGACTTGTTGAGACAAGCCCTACGCGAAGTTGTCAAACGAATGATGTTATTGACTTTTGATTAAGTGCCTTTTTTTTTTCTTTTTCTTTTTCTTCTCCTCGTTAATTTTTTTCTTTTGAGCTGACAAACGGATCAGATACGGTTTGTTAGCAGTTTTTCCAATACTGACCATCTTAGAAGTTCAGCGAGATGGTTATTCTTGAAGGAGTGTAATAATAAAAATAAATAATATAAAACAACAAACAAAAAACAACAACAAAAAAACAACAACACAACAACAACAACAACAACAATGATGATGGTGATGATGATGTGGTGATGATGATGATATTAATATATAATAAAAAAATAATAAAATAAAAATTAAAATAGTATGGATTATGCGCTGATCTTGTAAGCACAAATCAAAGCGCTTAAAAATATGCGTGTGTATGCGGGTTTAAAATTTGGTGTCATCTGTTCCACCGGCACACATGGTCTATCTTTGGGAAGCGGAACAGGATTTAACGTGTGCGCAAGATGTTCTGGGAGGTGGGGGGTGGGGGGGGGGGGGGGGGGGGGGGGCGGGGTCTTTTCGTTCCTCGGCTAGAGTTCCCACGTACACCAATGGGGAGATTTTTGCGTTTACGACCGTTTTTTTTTCTTCCAAAAAGTAGACGGCTGTATTCCGTCTTCGGGGATAGTGTCTTAACACGACACTTGTGTGCATGCGGGGTGGGTGGGTTTTTTTCCGTCATCCGTTCCTACCGGCACACTAAAGCCTACTCTTTCGAAAGAAACCGGGGGAGATGGGGAAAGGGATAGCCTAGTGGTCAGAACATTGCGATCGCAATCTGACAACCCGGATTGGATTCCCGTTCAAGGGGATATTTTCCCCCGGAGTTAACAGCAGTGCAGACTCCACTCTCCCCAAAAGTCCTTCGGATGAGACTATAAACCGAGGAGGCCCCGTGTGCGAACGCACGCAGAGTATCTTGCGCACACGTTAAATACTGTTCCGCTTTTTCTTAAGAGTAGGCCATTGTGTGCCGGTGGGAACAGATGACAGAATTTACAAAACTGCGCATACACACGGGGACTGGATGTAAAAAAAAAGCACACGAGTGCTTATTCGATTATCTTCGATATAAAAGAATAAATAAAATAAATAAATAAAAAGACGGAACGGGGTTTTTTAACGTGTATGCAAGACGTTCCACGTGCGTTCGCATTCGGGGCCTGGGTTTATAGTCTCATCCGAAGGACTTTTCCGGGGAGTTTGAATGGCAGCTTCAACATAATTGTTCGATAGGAGAAACCGTACTTTTCTGCTTTCCTCCTCTTCTTCTTCTGCGTTGACCGCTCAGACAGCAACTCTTGTTGTCTGTCATATGAGCGAAAATGCGTTCACGCTGCCGTTAAGCGCCTGACAAGCCAGGCCCAGCGCATCCGACTTCGGTGTGGGAGAGAATTATCATCTTTCAAGTCTTTCTGGAAGAAAACAAAAGGCAGGAGAATGGACCAAGAAGGCAGAAAATAGACAA
>CM054146.1:9053419-9055919 GCA_028751875.1 Rapana venosa
TCTGTAATGAGTCAACATCATCATCGCAGCCTTCTGTAATGAGTCAACATCATCATCACAGCCTTCTGTAATTAGTCAACATCATCATCACAGCCTTCTGTAATTAGTCAACAACATCATCGCAGCCTTCTGTAATGAGTCAACATCATCATCGCAGCCTTCTGTAATTAGTCAACAACATCATCGCAGCCTTCTGTAATGAGTCAACATCATCATCGCAGCCTTCTGTAATGAGTCAACATCATCATCACAGCCTTCTGTAATTAGTCAACATCATCATCACAGCCTTCTGTAATTAGTCAACAACATCATCGCAGCCTTCTGTAATGAGTCAACATCATCATCGCAGCCTTCTGTAATGAGTCAACATCATCATCACAGCCTTCTGTAATTAGTCAGCATCATCATCACAGCCTTCTGTAATGAGTCAACATCATCATCACAGCCTTCTATAATGAGTCAACATCAGCGCAGTATTTCGCCAACAGAGCAGCTGACAGGGTCACTCAGCGTGGGCTGGCAGAGACCTCGTTGACCTCAATCTGTGTGAAGAGAACAATCGATACAGCATCGATCCTTTTGTTCCCTGCTGTTGTTCTCGTCTTGATTGATTGCCTTGCGCCGTCCTTCTCTCTGTCTGTCTGTCTGTCTCTGTCTCTCTCTCTGTCTCTCTCTCGCTCTCCTCCCTCTGTCTCTCTCTCTCTCTTGCTCTCTCTCTCTCTCTTTTCTCTCTCTCTCTCCCTCTCTGTCTCTCTTTCTCTCTCTCTCCCTCTTTCTCTCTCTCTGTCTGTCTCTCTCTCCTCGCTCTCTCTCTCGCCCTCTCTCTCTCTCTCTCTCTCTCTCTCTCTCTCTCTCTCTCTCTCTCTCTCTCTCTCTCTCTCTCTCTCCTGCAGTCTGTACCCCGGGTTTAGGTGTTGTGTTATGTATTGTTGTGTTTTGCATGTCTCTGTTTATTCATTCAAGTCCTCTCTCCCTCTTCTCTCCTTCGTTGGGTGCAGCTTTGGTTTACTCATGTACATGGTAGAAACAACACACAGATTTGTTGTGTTGTGTGGCATTCTCTTCTTCAGTTGATGGGTTTTGTGTGTTGTGCTGTGCTTACATTAATAATTCATCTGATTGTTTGCTGTTTTTTTCTTTTTCACATGCCTCATACACACATGCACACACACACGCACGCACGCACGCACGCACACACACACACACACACACAAACACACACACACACACACACACACACACACACAACACAACACAACACAACACAACACAACACAACACACCCCACACACACCCCCCACACACCCACGAATCACATTCAAACTTACACACACACACCACACACACACACACACACACACACCACACACACACACACACACACACACAAACACACACACACACACACACACCGTGTGGGACCCGTTTGGGCCCGAAACTTTCCCCCCATCCATTAGACCATGAGTGGTGGTCTGGGCGCTAGTCTTTCGTATGAGACGATAAACCGAGGTCCCGTGTGTTACTCAAAATTATTCAGCGCTCGTGAAAGAACCCACGGCAACAAGAGAGTTGTCCTTGGCAAAATTCTTAGAAAAAAGCCACTCCGATAGGGAAACAAATACAGACCCCCTCCCCCCCCCCCAAGAAAATAGTGGCGCTGCTTTTGTGGCGACACGCTTTCCCCGGGGAGAGCAGCCCGAATTTCACGCAGAGAAATCTCATGACTGGTATAAATAATCATAAAAAATAGAAAATAAAACACACACACACACACATACACGCGCGCGCGCGCGCGCACGCACGCGGGACGGGATAGCCTGGTGGTCAGCGTGATGTATTCGTGATCTGCTGACCCGGGCTCGAATCTCGTTCAAGAGGATTTTTCCTCTGGAGTTAACTTCAGTGCCGACTCCACTACCCTCGCCCCCTCAAAAGTCCTTCGAATGAGACAATAAACCGAGGTCCCGTGTGCAAACGCACGCAGAACATCTTGCGCACACATTAAAACCCGTTCCGCTTTTCGGAAGAGTAGGCCATTGTGTGCCGGTTGGAAGGGAGGACAAAATTTACACAACTGCATATACACGGGGACTGGGTGAAAAAAGCACATGAGTGCTTATTCCAATATCCTCGAAATAAAAGAATAAAATAAAATAAAACACACACAGAGCACAGCACAGCACAGCACAACACAACACAACACCCCATTCCACCCCCCCCCCCCCACACACACACCACACCACACCACACCACAACACACCACTTCCCCCCCTCCCCACACACACAACCACAACATAACACACCACACCACACACACACACCACACACACAACACACAACACACACACACACACACACACACACACACACACACACACACACACACACACACACACACACACACACACACACACACACACACACACACACACACACACACGAAATCACTCTAAATCGCCATGTAGTGAATAGACATTAAACAAAACAAAAACACGAAATC
>CM054146.1:9058419-9073419 GCA_028751875.1 Rapana venosa
AGAGAGGGAGAGAGAGAGGGATGAGAGACAGAGGGGAGAAAGGAGAGAGAGAGAGGAGAGAGAGGGAGGAAGAAGAGGGAAGAGAGAAGGGAGAGAGGGAAGAGAGAGAAGGAGAGAAGAGAAAGAGGAGGGAGAAGAAGGAGAAGAGAGAGGGAGAGAGAGGGAGGAGATGAAGAGGGAGAGATGAGAGGAAGAGAAGAGGAGAAGAGGGAGAGAGAGAGAGAAGAGGAAGGGGAGAGAGGAGAGAGGAGAGAGAGAGAGGGAAAGGGAGAGAAAGGGAGAGAGGAGAAAGAGGAGAAGAGAGGGAAGGGAGAGAAGGGAAGGAGAGAGAGGAGGGAGAGAGAGGAAGAGAGAGAGGAGAGAGAGAGGGAGGAGAGAGAGAGAGGGAGAGAGAGAGGGAGAGAGAGAGGGGAAGAGAGGAGAAGAGGGAGAGGAGAGAGAGAGAGAGAGAGAGAGAGAGAGAGAAAGAGAGAGGGAGAGAGAAGAGGGGAGAGAGAGGAGAAGAGAGAGAGGAGAGAGAGAGGAGGAAGGAGAGAGAGAGGAGAGAGAGAGAGGGAGAGAGAGGGAGAAGAGAGAGAGGGGGGAAGGAGAGGGAGAGTGAGAGAGGAGGAGAGAGAGAGAGAGAGAGAGAGAGAAGGAGAGGGGGAGGAGAGGAGAGAAAGAAGAGAGAGGGAGGAGAGGGGGAGAGAAGAGGGAGGAGAGAGAAGAGAGAGGGAGAGAGAAGAGGGAGAGAGACGGGGAGTGAGAGAGAGGGAGAGAGAGAGGAGAGAGAGGGAGAGAGAGAGAGAGAGGGGGGGTGAGAGAGAGAGAGAGAGGAGAGGGAGAGAACCCCCCCCCCCCCCCCCCCCCCCCCCCCCTCCCCCCCCCCCCCCCCCCCCCCCCCTACCTAACGTCCATGTTAGGTTAATATTTAGTCTTACCTGTAAGTTTATGTCTCCAATTTCCTTTGCTCACATTCTTGTCTGTTTTTTCCTTCTTGGGGGGCAGGGACAAGTTTGAGCCGAGTGGTTAAGATAGTTAAATGCTAGATCCAAGGGTCAGGGGTTTGAATCCTATTGGCGGTTGAAAGAGACTTTCTTTTTCGGGGGCGGAGAGTTATTTTGTGTAGGCCTCTCTTCCCTTTCAGGTGTGTCGGTAGTCTAGTGGTAATGCGCCCGTCTGGAAAGAGAGAAGCCGGGGGTTCAATCCCCGTTCGAGCTCGAAACTGTTTCCCAATCCACTTAACCTTGAGTGGTGGTCTGGGTGCTAGTCTCTCTGAAGGAGTTAGCATCAGTGTATATTCCTCTCCCCCTGGAGTCCTTCGGATGAGGCTATAAACCGAGGTCCCGTGTGCGAACGCATGCAGAACATCTTGCGCACACGTTAAAACCTTCCCCACTTTTGGGAAGAGTAGGCCACTGTGTGCCAGTGGGAATGGATGACAAAATTTACATAACCGTATACAGACGGGGGACTATATGTAAAAAAAAAAAAAAAGCTTATTCCATTATCCTCGAAATAAAATAATACAATGAAAAATAATAATAAACACAGACAGAAAACAAAATAAACACACACACACACACACACACCACACACACACACACACACACACACACACACACACACACACACACACGCACGCACACACACACCCCACTGTAGGCTCACATTGCAGTAGAGACCCTAGACTAGAAAAGACAAATAGGAACTTTACATATTACATGTCATACTTCTATTCAAGTCTGTGTGTATATAAACAAGGAACGAAGCCAGGGAACCAAGTCCTGTTCTGTGTTCCATACTAACATCGGCCCCTCCCCCTCCATGCCCCCCCCCCCCCCCACCCCCTTTTGGATACCAGGGGCTTTAAAAAAATTATCTAGAGGTTTTTTTTTGTAATCCTCTAAACAACACCCCCCTCCCCCCTCCTCTCCACCTTATGAGATTGCTGTGCATGAAATCTCTCTTTCTCTCTCTCTCTCTCTCTCTCTCTCTCTCTCTCTCTCTCTCTCTCTCTCTCTCTCTCTCTCTCTCTCTCTCTCTCTCTCTCTCTCTCTCTCTCTCTCTCCCTCTCTCTCTCTTTATCGTGTCTGTCCTCCCCCCCCCTATCTTTTTGTCTCTTTATTTTTGTTTTTTTGGGGGAGGGTTGGGGTTGGGGTGGGTTTTTTCTTTTTGGGGATGGGGGGGGGGGGGGTGCATTTCAGTTCACTCACCTGCCTTTTTTTGAAAACCAAGTCTGGCAATTATTTGTCTGTTTATTAAAAACAAGTCTGGTAACTATTTGCCTGTCTGTTAAAAGCAAGACAGGTAACTATTTGCCTGTCTGTTAAAAGCAAGTCACGTAACTATTTGTCTGTTTATAAAAAAAGAAGTCTGGCATTTAATGACCTGTCTATTAAAAACAAGTCTGGCATTTAATGACCTGTCTATTAAAAACAAGTCTGGCATTTATATGCCTGTTTCTACAATCTCTGGGACTAGATACCTGTCGCGTTTCCTTCTAGTGATCAGAGATGGTCAACACGCCGGGAACAGACAAAAGAGTATGGAATTCTGCAGTGTTGTTTGTGGGATCGTCTTACCTGTTTGTTTTCATGATTGTTTCCTAAAGCATTTGTGATCCTGGTTTTGAAGCGTGTTTTGGGTAACCTGGGGAGGATACCTTAGACACAGCGGCAGGTGTCCTCATGCCGGCCTGATCTTATTTGCTGTACAGCTTATAATTATACGGACTAGTGGGGTACTGGGTTAAGTGTGTCTTTCGCGGCTTGACAGCAGCAGGGGTGTTTGAGGGGATTGGTGTCTATTACGTGTTGGGCCGTTAACTTTGGTAGACTTGTCTAGCTGTTTGTGGGTGTGTTCAGGGGATATCTATCTATCTATCTCTCTCTCTCTCTCTCTCTCTCTCTCTCTCTCTCTCTCTATATATATATATATATATATATATAATATATATATATAAACGGTCGTAGGGGAGCGAGGCATCAGAGACCTCACTTCTCTGGCGGCCAGCATATTGAAGGCGGTGCCCATCTCCTCTCCCTCGCTGCTTTACCTTCCCTGACCCTAAAGAGGGCAGGTACCCATTTACAGCTGGGTGAACTGGGGGACTGTAGTGAACCAAGGCGCGCAAACGGTCACCCATCCAAGTGGTAACCACGCTCGATGCTGCTTAACCTTGGCTGGGGAAAAGCGAGATATATATATATATATATATATATAGCATCTCTTCTGAGATCCAAGTAAAGGCCATTTATTTTCAACTTCTTCTGCCTGTGTCAGCACTTAAAGTGTCCGACAATGTTCGGGGTTAACATTGCTATCCAGCTAAAAACATACCCATTGGCCGGATACAGACTGTATGATATCCCTTGCATCCTTTTGATAGGAAAAAGGATCCCCCAAAGAACATAAGGCACAAAGATTCGTTAGCCACTTATTTTTACATATATTTTTTTACCACTATAATTTTCGTATAGTTTTCTTCTCTTTCTATTTTTCATCTTTTGCTGGCAGCGGTGGTAGACCACAAGAATATTTATTCTTAGGGTGGCGATAGACAATTCTGAATTATGGAGGGTGTCTTGCTGAGGTTTCAAACACTGCCGGGACCTCTGAAGAGTGCTCAACCAGGAGCCGAAACTCGAGTCAGGTCAGGCCAAAGGCATGGTCCTTACTCAATTATTCCTCAAATGCTGCCTTCAAAGTTTTATCCTGTAGTGAACATTTTCCTTTTTTTTTTCTTTTTCGAATCTTGGACAAAAATCATTTTTATGATGGGAATGAATTTGTAACAGGTAACCTGCACTTGTTTTTCCTCACTTTATTTTCTCAATTATATATATATATATATATATATATATATATATATTATATATATATATTATATATATATATATATATATATATATATATATATATATATATATATAAAACCTGAACACACCCACATGTGTGTGTGTGTGTGTGTGTGTGTGTGTGTGTGTGTGTGTGTGTGTGTGTGTGTGTGTGTGTAGTGAGTGTGTGTGTGTGTGTGTGTGTGTGTGGATTATATCATATTGGATTCTAACGTAGTTGATTATCAACTTTGGTGGACTTTAAGTGGACGTTTATCTTTGAGTGTATTCAGAGGTTGTATAGAGATCACGTGTTTATATCAACTTCGATGAAATCTGAGAGGGTTAATGTGTGTTAAGTGGCTACTTGTTACATCTGAAATGGCTGTTTATCTTTGGTGCATAACATTTTTCTGATTTTATTCTTGAGTTTTTTTATATAAAATTTTTTGGTTTCGTAGATAGCTTGTACTTCTTACCGCATGCACACGGGGACTAGATGTAAAGAAAAAGCACATGAGTACTGATTCCATTATCCTCGAAATAAAAGAAACCATAACGTTAAACTAATTAGTTAATAACTGAATACGATTTTTGAAAATTAACAGGGTTTGCAGCCCTGCTATGACCTTCATGCCAGGCTAAGCTAAACTGAAAACTAACAATGTCTTGAAAATGTTTGACATCGGTGAAGTAAAAAAATCAGGAACGACGACTGCTGGCGTTTGCTTGCTTCGTTTGAAGAGCTTTTGTCAGAAACCTTAGAACAGTTTGTGTTCAACTAAGTGGTCTACTGAAGACTATTGACTGAACACGCTGTCTAGTGCTGTACAGTAGGTAGGTAGGCCTACAAGCCCCACACATGCTCTGTTCTTTTTGTTAATGTTTTTTCCAGCGTGCTTTAGAAGCCTGCCAGCTTACTGAATGAATTGAGCAGAACGGAGAGATCAACATTACGGAATGGATTAATAATCACTGCGCGGAAATTAAAGCCATGAGTGAGATTGGAACACCAAACACATCGACCGTGCTCTGCTAGAATTTTTTTTTTTTGGGGGGGGGAGGGGGAGTGAGGGTGAGGGGTGCGTGGGTGGGTAGGGGTGAGAGCAGGGGAGGGGGAGGAGGCTGGGAGGGCTGGGTGGGTGGGTGGGTGGGTGGGGAGGGGGAAGCAACTTTGCCAATATTGACGTCTGCTATAATCCCAAATAGGGGGGTGAATGTCAATTATTTGACTTGGAGTGGTTCGTGTTTTTGTCAGTTTTGTTCCCCTTCCCTCCAACCCCCCCCCCTCCCTCCCTCTCTCTCTTTTTTTAGAGGTGTTTTTTTTTTCGTGTGTTAAAACTGATTTGGGTTTCTTTTTGGTGTTTGTCATTATTGTTTTCTCAATAGCTGTGTTTGTCTGTCTGTTTGTTTGTCAG
Organism: Rapana venosa; assembly: GCA_028751875.1. Taxonomy (NCBI): domain Eukaryota; kingdom Metazoa; phylum Mollusca; class Gastropoda; order Neogastropoda; family Muricidae; genus Rapana; species Rapana venosa. The sequence continues at coordinate 9,063,656 of CM054146.1, forward strand.
TGGTTATTTTGTGAAGAAGCTCTTTCGGTGGCAGATCTTTTATTTTAGTGTAGTTTCTGCTTTTGTTTAGTTTGTTATTTTGCTTGCAATTTTGATTGGTGAGGCTGCTTCTGCTGCTGGTGGTGGTGGTGGTGGTGGTGGTGGTGATAATGATGATGATGATGATGATGATGATGATGATGATATTGCTTTTTTAAACATTGCGTTGTCATTTATTTTTCGAATTCTCGGGGCTGCCATTTAAACTAGACTGTCAAATATGTCACAATTTTAAAATAGCTTTGTTTTTGTCTGTAAAAAGAAAAGAAGAAAAAGACAAATTTGGTCATAGGGCTGAGATTTCAATTGCACATGAAATTACTTTTCGGGAAGACGAAATAAGGGAACGCACGCGAGAAGAAGAAGAAGAAGAAGAAGAAAAAAAAAGAAGAAGAAGAAGAAGAAGAAGAAGAAGAAGAAGAAGAAGAAGAAGAAGAAGAAGAAGAAGAAGAAGAAGAAGAAGAAGAAGAAGAACAAAACAAGAACAAGAAGAAGAATTCCAAGAAGAAGAATTCCAAGAAGAAGAAGAAGAAGAAGAACAAGAACAAGAACAAGAATTCCAAGAAGAAGAAGAAGAAGAAGAAGAAGAATGCCAAGAAGAATTGCGAAGAAGAATTGCGAAGAAGAAGAAGAAGAAGAAGAAGAAAGACCCAAACAGGCAAGTAAGCACCAGTCTCGTCACATTTTGCAGTGCGGCAAAGCAAGCATGCTGCTTTACGTCAGACCTCCCCACCCCTGCAGCACAAAAAGAGCAGCTCTGTCAAACAAAGTTGTCGTGAGCCATTACACAGCTCTGGGTGAGATAGCTCGCGGTTTGTTGACCACCGTGTGTATATGTATATATATACGAGCCTGCGCCTGTGTGCAAGTATGCCATTGTCTTGAGTGTATATATATGCACAGCAGTAGTAGTAGTAGTAGTAGTAGTAGCAGCAGTAGTAGTAGAAGTAGTGTTTTTGCAATTTCGTGTTGGTGGGTATTCGGTGTGTTAAAGTGAGAAGAATTTGGAATTTAGGAAATTTTCTGTGACGTGATTTGTGGTTGGGTTTTTATGTTATTTTTTAAATTTCATTGAATTGAGGTGGGTTTGATTAATTTTTTCCCCTTCTTTGTTTTGTTTTATTATTGTATCTTTTCTTCGTTCGTTCCTTCCTTCCTTCCTTTCTTTTGTTTTTTCTTTCTTTTTTATGCTACTGGCTTTCTTTCTTTTTCTTTTCTTTTCTATTCTAATCGGTTCTTTCTTCTTTTTTTAAAAAAAGAAATAAGGTGTGTTTTTTAAAAGTCTTTTTTCGTCTCCCTCTTCTTCTTCTTTGTTGTTGTTGTTGTTTCCGTCTTTCCTTTTCTTTCTTTTTTCTTTCTTTTTTCTTTCTTCTTTCCTTTCTTCTGTTTTTTTTTTCTTTTCTTTCTTTTTCTATCTTATTCTTTCTTTCTTTCTTTCTTTTTCTTTCTTTCTTATTCTTTCTTTCTTTTCTTTCTTTTTCTTCTATTCTTTCTTTTTTTTCTTTCTTTTTATTCTTTCTTCTTTTCTTTCCTTCCTGTCGCTTTGTCCTTTTCGTTTTTGGCTTTCCTTTTTTCTGTCTGTCTAACTTTCTGTTTTGGGTGAGGGGGTTGGGGTGAGGGGACGACTGTTGTGACGTCAATTGTGCAAATTTGTCTTCCTGTTGTTCACAAACCAAGGGATAGCCTAGTGGTTAGAACATTGCGCTCGCAATCTGACGACCTGGGTTCGATTCCCGTTCAAGGGGATTTTTTCCCCAGGAGTTAACATCAGTGCACACTCCACTCTCCACAAAAGTCCTTCGGATGAGACTATAAACCGAGGCCCCGTGTGCGAACGCACGCAGAACATCTTGCGCACACGTTAAAATCCTGTTCCGCTTTTCGTAAGTGTAGGCCATTGTGTGCCGGTGGGAACAGATGACAATTTCCAAAACCGCATACACACGGGGAATGGATGTAAAAAAGCACATAAGTTCTTATTCCATTATCCTCGATATAAAAGAATAAAATAAAAATTAAAATAAAATAAAAAACAAGGGATTTTATTTTACTCATTTCTTTCCTTCTTTCTTTCAACTCTTTTTGTGTGCTTTCCTTTCTTTTCCTTTATTTCTTTCAGTTAGGGGGTCTTCCATTGTGGGGATGCCGGGAGCCTGTCAATATTTACAGCATCCCCACCTCCTGGAAATTCTGCGCAAGAAATTTTCCTCTTTTCTATCCCTCTCTTTGTTTCTGCCTTGTTCCTTTTCTTCTCTTCACCTCCTTCCTGTCTATTTTCTGCCTTCTTGGTACATTCTCCGGCCTTCTCTTTCCCCCCCACCCCCCCCCCCAAGAAATACTTAAAAGGTAACTATTCTCTCTTATGCCGAAGTCGGATGCGCTGGGCCTGACTTGTCAAGCGCTTAACGGCAGCTTTACGCATTTTCGTTCTTTGGGGGAAACAATAGTTTTTGTCGAGCTTTCCCAGAAGAAGAAAAGAAGAAGAAGAAGAAGAAAAAAAGTTAGGGGGGTTAACGGGCAATTTTCAATGTGAATTGAAATTAGTCGCGTACGTGTCAATATATCAAAACAAGTTCACACATCGCACCTTTTTTTCTTTTCTTTTTGTTTTTTTTATTCTTTCTTTCTTTTTTCTTCTTTTTTTTCTTGTTTTCTTCTTGTTGTTGTTCTTTTTTGTTCTTCTTCTTCTTGTTCTTTGTTTTTCTTTTTCTTGTTCTTCTTGTTTTCTTGTTTTTCTTCTTCTTTTTCTTCTTCTTCTTTTTTCTTCTTTTTCTTCTTCTTTTTTTCTTTTTCTCATCATCATCATTTTGTTTTTCTTCTTCTGTTCTTTTTCTTCTTTTTATTAAATTTAATAATAATAATAATAAAAAAAAGATGTTCTTCTTTTTTTGTTTTTTTTTTTTTTTTTTTGCAGCGGCTTTTTATTTTTTTTTGCTCTGTTTTTGGCTTTTTCTATTTTTTGTTATGTCTTTTTGGAGTTTAAAAAAACCACTTTTTTCTTTTTTTTTTTTCTTTTTTCCCTTTATTTTTCCTTAGTTTTTTTTCTTTTTTTTTTTTCCACTTTTTTTCTTTCCCTCTTTTCTTTCTTTTTTGGGGGGTTTTCTTCTCTTCTGCTTTTTGTTCGGTCTTTTTCCCCCCTTCCACCCCCATTTTCTCTTTTTTTTTGTTTTTTTGTTCTTTTTTTTTTTTTTTCGATTTTTTTTCTTTCATTTTTCCAAAAACAAAATAACACCAAAGGTTTGGTTTTTTTTTGGTCTTTTTTCTCAGCTAGAGCTCCGGGTTCCCAATGGAGAGATCGGGTTACCCCTTTTTTTTTGCCCACCGTAAAGGAGCCGCTTTCCCCGACTTGGGGGATGTATGCTGGGTATGTTCGTGTTTCCGTGCCCCCCCTTACGCTGACGTGAATTTTCAGGTCTGTAATGTGCATATTTGTCTTTGCATGACTGTGTAAAAAACACAAAGGAATAAGGGCACGGGCAGGTTGCAATTGAATTGACATAGGAGAGGGTAAAAATCCCCCCCAAAAATTCATCGACCCCGCCGATTTTTAAAACCCCCGATTTTCTGGAGCCTTAGGTTTGCAGTGGAATGGTTTTAAACCCACTTGTTATAGCGTCCGTTTAACAAAGACGATGATGATGTGAGATATGATAGGGAAATGATGATGATGATGAGATATACAGATGATCATGTGAATATTCAAGAGCGCTTTCCTTCCTTTTTGCACTTAAAGCTCAAGCGCTTTACAACAGACACACACACAACACGCACACACACACACACACACCAACAACACACACAACACACACACACACCACACACACCACACACACACACACACACTCGCACGCGCACAAACACACACACACCTCCAAAAGTAAAAAATTTAAAAAACCGCATACAAGGGAAGGGATGTAAAACACAAAAGTGCTTTTTCCAATCCCGATAAAAAGAAAAAAATAAATAAATAAAAAAACCCAAAACACACACGTACACACACACCCACTCACAAAAAAACAACAAAACCCCACACACACCACACACACACACACACACACCAACAAAAACCAACACACACACACAACACAACACACCAAAACACAGCACAAACAAACAACACACACACCACACACTAAAAACACACCAAAACACACACACACACACACACAACCCACACACACACACCACACACCACACACACACACACACCAACCAACACAACACAACACAAAAACACACGAAAACTTTAAACACAATGAGAACCAACAAACTGAACAGGAGTTTTAAAAAGTTTGGGGGTCTTCACACGCCCATGAAAGAAGAAAGAGGAGAAGAGTGAGGGAGATCCGAGGCAAAGCGTTCCAACTTTGGGGGCGAATAAGAAAAAGCCCCCTTGGCCAAAAATTGAGTGTTGGTGCGTGGTTTTGGGAGGCCCGGGTCGAGTGGTTTAGGGGTAAACTCGGATCCAAAGGGTCGGGGGTTCGATCCCCGCCGGCTCGGTGTTGTGCCCTTTTGGGAAACCTTTACTCCTATTTTCCCACCCCACCCGGTGTACAATTTGGGTACCACTCTGTGGGGAAGTATCGGCGACAGACTACGTCCTGTCACAGGGGTGGTAAAAACCCCTCAGTTTCTTTAACGCTACAGAAACCGGGATACCCCGGCCTAGGGGCCCTTCGGCTCGAAAGAACATACTTTTTATTTTTTTCGTGGAATTAAAAAGAAACGGGAATCAGAATTGATCGAAGTTTTGCAGGCCTAAGGGTTTGAATTACCCCCTTTTCCCCCCTTTTTTTTCTTTCTATTTTCTTTTTTGTCATCTTTTTTTTCGCTATTATTACTTCTTTTTCCCTTTTTACCTTTTTCTGTCTTTTAAAAAAAAATATTCTTTCCTTTTTTTGATTTTTGTTCGTCAAAAAAAATTTAAAATTACTAGTCTACTTAATGAAATAAATGTTTTTTTAAAAACGAATGTCACTACACATTCTGCGGAAAAATATGTTTTATTGTTTGTATTTTTATTGTATTATATTGGCATTGTAGTGCAGTCAGTGCATCAGGTGTGATGTAGTGTAGTGAGGCGTGGGGTGTCGTGTCGTGTGGTTTTGTGTGTGATGAGTGGTGTGTGGTTATTTGTGTAGTGTTGTAGTGTCGTGTAGTGTAGTGTGTGCAGTGCAGTGTTTGGGGCGTGCAGTGCAGTGTAGTGAATGTAGTTATTATTTAGGCAGGCAGTGTATGTAGTGCAGTGTGTGGGATAGCTCAGTGTCGGAGCCTCCTTTCCCCAGCCAAGGTTAAGCACATCGAGCAGGTTTCCACTGGATTGGGGGCCCTTTTTGCCCTTGGCTTCAGTACAGTCCCCAGTTCACCCTGTAAAGGGGACCCGTCTCTTTGGGTCAGGGAAGGTAAAGCAGCGAGGGAGAGGAGAGGGCGCCGGCCCTCCAATGCTGGCCCCAAGAAGTGAGTCTCTGACGCCTCGCTCCTGTACGACCCCCCTAGTTATGGGAACCTTTACCTTGTGTAGTGTAGTTTGAGTGTAGTGTAGTGTAGTGGTGTTGTTAGTGAGTGTGTGCAGTGCATGTAGTGTAGTGTGTGTACTGTAGCGTAGCGTAGTGTAGTGTAGCGTAGCGTATGTGTGTAGCGTAGTGCAGTGTAGTGTGTGTAGTGCAGTGCAGAGCATGCAGTGTAATGTAGTGCACTGATCGGGTTTAAGTGTAGGTATGTAGCGATGTAGTGTAGCGTAGTGAGTGAAGCGAATTAGGAATTCCACTTTTCAATCCTAGCGTAGTAGTGTAGTGTAGTGTAGGTAGCGTACGTAGTGTGTTTATGTAGGTAGGTAGCGTACGTATGTAGTATGTTAGCGTAGTGTAGTGTAGTTTAGCGTACGTAGCGTAGCGTAGGAGGTAGTTATGCATGCAGTGCAGTGCATGGGAAAAAAAAGTGTAGGGATTACCACTTTCAAACACGGAAGAGTTTTTCCTTCATGAAATTTCGGGCTACTCTCTCTCCTCTCTTGGAAAAGCCGGTGCCACAAGAGCAGGCCCCTATTTTAAAATCATTCTTTCCCAAACTGAATGTTAATTTTCTTCCCCCAAGAGGACAATTTTTTCCCACAGGATTCTCCCGGGAAAAACTCTTTAGCCTGTGCCTTTTTTCACAGCCTAAGTGTGTGTTTGGACCGGGACCTCGTGGGGTTAAATCTCATTCGAAAAAAATACACCCGACCAATTCTCAATGGGTAGGGGGGGGGGGGGGGGGAATCAGGGTTAAAACAGGGGTCGAATCTAAAAAATTCCGCTTTCTAGACATGTGTGTTACCCGACCCCCGATCAATCTGAATTTTTTGGGGGTAAAAATAGGGAAAAATTTTGTGCGAGTTAACAAGGAGGAGTACAGATTGCTGCAACGTAGCTGTCGGGCATTTTTTGTTTTTGGATAGAAATTGTGCTGTTTTTTCGGGCTCTGTTTTTCCCCCATCTTACGTCCCTCCCGTCTGTTTGTCTGTTTGCTTGCCCTTCTGTTTTTTCCCTCTGTGCGAGGTCCGTCTTTCTTTTGTTGACTGGCGGCTGGGTGTCTTTTTGTCTGACTATCTGTCGTCTGTCTGTCTATCCTGCTCTGTCTGGTGTCTCTGTTGTTTGCCCCTTTTCCCTCAGTTTCTATATTATGTCTTGTCGATTCTGTCTGTCTCCATCTTCTCTTCTGTATTCTCCCCCCCCCCCCCCCCTCTGCCTTTCATCGCCTGTCGTCGTCGTCCTGCTGCGTCTCTCTTTATCTCTCTCTCTTCTCTTTCTCTCTCTCTCTTACTTTTTCCCTTTTTCCTTTCTTTCTTCTTTATCTCTTTCTCCTCTCTTTCTCTCTCTCTCTCTCTCTTCTCTTTTTTCACTCTCTCTTTCCCCCTCTCTCTTCCTCTCCTCTATCTCTCAAAAACGACAGACCCCGACAGACAACATGCCCGATCTAAAAAAATTTAAAACTAATGGGGTTACCTCAGTCAGTTTACTGGTCGTGATGAGGATTATTTCCCTTTCCCTCCCCTTTTCTGTGGGTTGGCTATCTCCTTGTGGGGAAATTTTTGGGAATGGAAGTCCGGGAAAATACCTGCCATTTCTTTTGATGTCCTGGACGGGTCCAGAAAGAGAGAGGAGAGAGAGAGAGAGAGAGAGAGAGAAAGAAAAGACAGGCAAACAGAAAAAGACAGACAAGACAGCAAGAGAGAGAGAAGCAGACGAGAGACAGCGAGAGAGAGAGAGAGAGAGAGAGAGAAGAGAGAGAGAGAGAGAGAGAGAAAGAAGAAAAGAGCAGAGACGGATACAAGAACAAAGACAGAGAGTCAAGACAGCGAGAGAGAGAGAAGAAGAGAGAGAGAGGAGGAGAGAGTAAGGTGACAGATAACAGACAGAAGACGGAGGAGACAGCAGCAGACAGAGAAGCAGACAACAGAAGAGAACAGAAGAAGAAGACAGACAGAGAAGAAACCAGACAGACAACAACTAGAAGAAACAACAGACAGACAGACAGACAAAAGCAGACAGACAGAGACGCAGACAACAGAAAGCAACAAACAGAAAGCAACGACAACGAGAACAGACAGCAGACGAGAACAGACAACAGAAGAAGACAGACAGAAGAAGACGACAAAAAGCAGACAGAAGAAACAAAGAAGCACAGACAAACAAACAGAACAAAACAAAACAAACAAAGACAGACAAAACTTCTGGTCTTTCTATCCTACCCTTGCCACGATCGACACCTCCACCTGAACACCCCCCCACCCACCCACAACACACCACACACACACACACACCTTACCCCACACACACACCACACACACACACTTACACACACACACCACACTTACCACCCACACACTTACACACAAAACCACACACCTACACAAAAACACACCCCTTTTACACAACAAAAACACACTCCCCAAAAACACACACACAAACACACAACACACCACAACACACACACACACACCATACACACACACCAACCACACACACACTTACACAACACACACACACACACACATAACAACAAACCACACAACACACACACAACACCACACAACACACACACACACACACACTTACAACAAACACACTTACACACACAACACCACACATACACACACACATACACACAAACACACACACATACACACAACACATACACCACATACACAAACACACACCCACTTCACACACACAAAACACACACACTTACACACCACACCCCTTACACATACACACACACATACACACACACACTACACACAAAAATCCACATACACACACACACCCCCAACACACACACACACACACTTACACACACACACACACAACCACACACCCCACACACACACACACACACAACACACAAAAACACTTACACACACACATTTACACCCACACACACAACACACACCAACACAACAAAAACACACACAAAACAAACAACACTTACACACACACATACACACAACTACACACACACACAACACTTCCCCAACACACACACACCACACAAAACACTTACACACACACACACACCCACAACAACCACATACACACACATACACACACACATACACCCCAAACACATACACACACAACACAAACACACACCACTTACACACACCACACCACATTTACACACACACACACATTTACACTACACACACAATACACACACACACACACACATCCACAACCACACACACACACACACACACACATTTACACACACACACACCAAACAACACCACAAAAACACACACACACACACACAACACACACACACTTACACACAACACTTACACCCACCACAAACACCACACACCACAAACCAACACACAACACACACAACACACAACACAACACACACACATACACTTACACACACACACCTTAACACACACCCCACACAACACACACACACACACACACCACACACACACACACACACACACACACACAACACATTTACACACACAACCACCCACACACACATACACAAAAAAACACACGACTCCCCGGGACAATCCCCCCTTCCTCCCCCCCCATTCCCCCCCCCCCCCCCCCCCCCCCCCCCCCCGCAGTTACTGATCCAAAGTACAACAGCCCTCCCCGCTCATTAAAACTCTCATGACCACTGCAACCATCATTGTTCTCCTTTCTCTCTGTCTCATCTCTCTTCTTCTCTCTCCCCTCTCTCCCCCCCCCTCTCCTTTCCCTTTCACTCTTCTCTCCCTCTCCCTCTCTCTCTATCTCGCTCTCTCTTTCTTTCTCCCCTCCTCCTCTCTCACTGTGTGTGTGTGTTTGTGTCTCTCTCTGTGTCTCTCTCTGTCTCTCTGTGTCTTTCTCTGTGTCTTTCTCTCTGTGTCTCTCTCTGTCTCTCTCTGTCTCTCTCTGTCTCTTTATTTCTTTCTCTCTTTCTCTCTCTCTTTGTCTCTCTCTTCTCTCTCTCTCTCTCTCTCTCTCTCTCTCTTTCTCTCTTCTCTCTCTCTGTGTTTCTCTGTTTCTCTCTTTCTCTCTCTCTTTGTCTCTCTCTGCCTCTCTCTTTCTTTCCCTCTCTGTCTCTCTCTTTCTTTCTCTCTGTCTCTCTCTTTCTTTCTCTCTCTCTCTCTCTCTCTCTCTCTCTCTCTCTCTTTCTTTCTCTCTCTGTCTCTCTCTCTCTCTCAATCAAGACAAGGGCCGGATGGAAAAAAAAAAGTATATGAA
>CM054146.1:9080919-9085919 GCA_028751875.1 Rapana venosa
CACGCAGAGAAATCTGCCTTGACTGTGGTACACAAATACCTTTAGACGAGACATGAACAAGGTACTATTGCCGTATGCTGATCTCTCTCTCTCTCTCTCTCTCTCTCTCTCTCTCTCTCTCTCTCCTCTCTCTCTATTCTCTCTCTCTCTCTCTTCCACCCGAATTTTTTACTGCTACTAATATGATTATGATGTTTTAATCCATCATCTTCACTTTCTTTTAATTTTTGTAAAGTTTTCCACAATATACTCGGATCTTCGTCAATGGCATCATGTAGCTGTGATACCAGTGAATTTTTGAAGATTTTCTTTTTCTTTTTTATTAAAGTATTATATTGTTTTCTTTTCATAAAGTATTTTTCTCGAAGTTCAGGTTTATACGGGGTTCTATTTATTGCATTTAGTAGAGACTTTACTTCTTTTCTTGTACTGTTACATTCCGAATCAAACCATTTTTTTTATTGTGTTTAATTCTTCTTACCGGTTTTGACTTTCTGGTCCTCAAGCTTAATTGTGCCACTTTGAGAAAGATATCAGACAGTTGTCTGGAATGTTCATTTACTACGTTTGTGGAATCAGGCTGCTTTGTACTTTGTTTTATTTGTTTTAATACTGTATTTGTTTCAGTTTTTATTTGTGTTATGTGTGATTGTATTGCTGGTAGTAGAAGTGCCTTTTCAAATTGTCCTTTGGAATTTGTATCCCATACAAAACGTGTTTGTTGTGGTGAATCTTTAGTAATATACTCTGCTTGTGTGTCTCTTACTATTTTTATAGACCTCTGCAAACGTGTTTTGTCTATATCTGGTATATCTATATCTAAATCTAGTGGACAATGATCAGAGTATTCCATTAAATCTCTAACTTTCATATGTTTCACCTCTTTCATAAATGATTTTGAACAAATGAAATAATCCACAACACTAGAACCTTGAGGTTGAAAGCATGTAAATCTACCCTGTAAATCTCCTAATGTTCGGCCATTTAATATATATAATTGATTGTCTGTACAAATATTAACTAAAAGTCTTCCATATTTTTGTACAATTCTATCCATTGAGCACCTTTGATAACATTGGTCATATTCATTTTCTTCAGGTAAATTGTAGTAACTTGGTTCTGGATCTATTTCTATAAAGTCAGTCAGTCTTCCTGATCGCGCATTTAGATCTCCGCACAGTATTATCTGACCTCTTTCAGACAAACTTTCTATGTCTTGTTCTAAATTTTCCCATATTTTCTGTGTATGAACTTTTCCAAAAGAAGAAAATTCGGGTGGAATATAAATGTGGAGAGCATGTAATTGAAACAGTAGAAACTTATAAATATCTAGGTGTCGTTTTTCATCAGAACGGGAAATTTCAAGCAACACAAGAACATTTAGTAAAACAAAGCAACAAAGCAATATACGCCTTTAAAAGGGCAATTCATGGACAAAATCTAAAGACTACTATAATAATGGTTTATTCGACTCACTGATAACCCCTGTTTTAACCTATGGAGCAGAAGTTTGGTTTCCTTTTTGTTTTAATGGGGATACAGAATTTCATATTGATAAACTGTTCAAGGCATGCTTATCCAATCAGTTTTTGTATGAGAATTTTCATGTAAAATTTTGTAAACAAATGATAGGAGTTCATAAAAAAGCATTAGTACTACCCACTTTGGGTGAATTAGGGAGATTTCCACTGACCCTTAAAATCATATGCCAGATAATATCCTTTTGGATTCATTTGACAGAATCAAAACCAGACTCTTATATTAGAATAGTATACGATTATTTGTATCAGAAGAATACATACGATAAATGGATAAACACAGTGAAAAATATTCTGTACACAATTGGATTCAAACATGTCTGGAAGAACCAAAGCACTCTTAATGTTCATCGGTTGAGTTATGCTGTTAGAAGAAAACTTGAGGACATGTAGAAGAAAACTTGAGGACATGTATAAAACATTTTGGATCTACCAAAAGAAAGAGTTTGCAAAACTAAAATTTTATGATTTTGCTACCAAAGAATACAGATTGGAACCATACTTAGTAAACTATGAAAACAAAACTCATAAGAAGACATATTGTAAATTTCGCACAAGCTGTCACAATTTAATGATAGAGAAAGGGAGACACCAAAATATATCCAGAGAGGACAGAAAATGTAGACACTGTAACAAAATTGAAGATGAATTTCATTTACTTGATGAATGCATTTTATATGATGAACTCAGAAATAATTTGTTATTAAAAAATCAAAACGAGAGACAAAGAACGCAAAAACTGTGTACATAAATTAAGTGACATAATCACAGTTGATATATATCAAGCAGATATCATCAGATATGTGTATGAGTGTTTTGAAAAAAGAGAGAAAGAGAAGTAGAATACAACATGTTTTTTAGTGTACATCACTTTTAGCCAAAATAGATAATTATAGTTGATGTTTTTGTTGTGTCAAATAAGTCTACATGACTTAAATGGCAATAAAATATTCTGAATCTGAATCTGAATCTGAATCTGAATCTCTCTCTCTCTCTCTCTCTCTCTCTCTCCATCTCTCTCTCTCTCTCTCTCTCTCTCTCTCTCTCCCTCTCTCTCTCTCTCCTCCCTCCCCTTCCCTCCCTCTCTCCCTCTCTTTCTCTCTCTCTCCCCCTTTCTCTCTCTCTCCCTCTCTCTCGCTCTCCACCCTCTCTCTCTCTCTCTCTCTCCCTCCCTCTCTCTCCCCCCCTCTCTCTCCCCCTCTCTCTCTCTCTTCCTCCCTCCTCTCTCTCTCTCCCCCTCTCTCTCTCTCCCCCCTCTCTCTCTCTCCCCCCCTCTCTCTCTCCCCCTCTCTCTCTCTCTCCCCCCCTCTCTCTCTCCCCCCTCTCTCTCTCCCCCCTCCTCTCTCTCTCTCCCCTCTCTCTCTCCTCCCCTCCCTCTCTCTCTCTCCCTCTCTCCCTCTCTCTCTCTCCCTCCCTCCCTCTCTCTCTCTCCCTCTCTTTCTCTCTCTCTCTCCCTCCTCCTCCTCTCTCTCCCCCCTCTCTCTCCTCCCCCTCCCCTCCTCCTCTCCCCCCCTCTCTCCTCTCTCCCTACTCTCTCTCTCCCCCCCTCCTCTCTCTCCCCCCTCTCTCTCTCCCCCCCTCTCTCCCCCCCTCTCTCTCTCCCCTCCCTCTCTCTCCCCTCTTCTCTCTCTCTCCCATCTCTCTCTCTCTCCATCTCTCTCTCTCCTCTCTCTCTCCTACCTCCTCTCTCTCTCCCCCCTCTCTCTCTCCCCCTCTCTCTTCACTCCTCTCTCCTGCCTCTCCTCTCGTTCCCTTACAGGAGGGTGTGTATGCCTGGTCTCTCCTGTGCTTGTAACTCTGCAAGAGCTCTGCCCGCTGGCCTCAGCTGACACATTTCCGACTTCAGAGCAGTTCATTTCATTGTACAGGTTGCATGCTGGATATGTTCGTGTTTCCATAGCCCACCGAACGCTGCTATAACTTTCGGATGAGACTATAAACCGAGGTCCCGTGTGCGAACGCACGCAGAACATCTTGCTCACACGTTAAATCCTGTTCCGCTTTTCGTAAGCGTAGGCCATTGTGTGCCGGTGGGAACAGATGACAAAATTTACAAAACCGCATACACACGGGGACTGGATCTAAAGAAAAAGCACATGAGTGTTTATTCCGTTATCCTCGGAAAAAAAAGTCATTTGAGCGCTTTGATTTGTTGCTTTACAAGATTCAGCGCTATATAAATTCCATACATTGTTATTATAATAATAATAATAATAATAATAATAATAATTATTATTATTATTATTATTATATTATTATTATTATAACTTATAGTTTCTTTAAAGTACACATTTGATCTTCTTCTTGTGTATATATACATACACGAAGGGAATAAAGGCACTGGCAGGTCTGCACTTGGAGTTGACCTGGGAGAATGGGAAAAAAATCTCCATCGACGTCGAAGTTGTGAAGTCGGGAATGTGTGGGCTGAGGCCAGAGGGCAGACGTCCGGTCAAGTTACCAGCACAGGAGATGACCAGACACAAGCCCCCCCCCCCCCCCCCCCCACACACACACACCCTGTGAGAATTGAATTGAACTGAATTGAATTGAATTTTATTGCCGTTAAGCTATACAAGCCATACAGCAAGCGCCGGTATTACATGGGCTTCAACGCCATGTCTATCATTGTCATGGATACCACAGCAGTGGCAATGCCTTATTAATCTGAAAGAAGTTATATGACAGAATTTCCCAGAGCGAACTGTCACTGACACTGTAAGGTAACGCAGACAATGACAAATTCTTTTATTTCGAGGATAATCCAGTCCCTGCTCCCATAGGGATACATCTTAATAATAACCCAATACTTATACTCTCACACAGTAATACAAAGGGAAAAAACCCTTAAAAACACAACAACAAACAAACAAACAAATAAAAGAAAACCCTACCCCCCCCAAATCCCCCCCACGCCCCCCCCCCCACAACAACAAACAAACAAACAAAAGAAAATGAGAAAAAACCAAACCAAAACAAAAACAAGAAAAAGAAGAAGAAAAACAAACAAACAACAACAATAACAAAAGCAAGAAGAAAAAAAAAAACAACCAAACTTATAAAGTCATAAAAATAAACATCTATACATTGTAGAATGGTACACATAGTTGTTACACATGACAATAAGATATTGAAATAGGGCATTCATTAAAACTTAAGGAGAGAGAGAGAGAGAGAGAGAGAGAGAGAGAGAGAGAGAGAGAGAGAGAGGGAGACAGACAGACAGACAGACAGACACACAGAGAGACAGACAGATAGACAGACAGAGAGACAGAAACCTTATTAGACAGACGCTTTCTAGTTTTTACCAACTTTCTTTCTGTTCTGTGTATCCGCTGACCCAACAGCCAAAAATACCCAAAACATGATAACAAGATCGCTATCTCTCTTTCAACATGTTTTTGTTTGTCAACAGAAATATCACCTCCAACACCAAGACAAACAAACCACCACCACCCCAAA
>CM054146.1:9093419-9105919 GCA_028751875.1 Rapana venosa
TATAATATATGGAATTTATAGAGCGCTATATATTGCAATTACAAATCAGAGCGCTTCCATTCAATCCGCTCCTACACAAGCAACAACAATGATTCACAATATTCTAACAAATTCAAATGTACACACACACACACACACACACACACACACACACACACACACACACACAGTTTCTTCGAAGTAAAAGAATAAATAAATAAATAAATAATGTGTGTATGTGTGTATGTGTGTGTGTGTGTATGTGTGTGTGTGTGTGTGTGTGTGTGTGTGTGTGTGTGTTCTGTGTGTTTTGTGTGTGTGTGTATGTTTGTGATGTGTGTGTGTGTGTGTTCTGTGTGTGTGTGATGTGTGTGTTTTGTGTGTGTGTTTGTAATGTGTGGTGTGTGTGTGTGTGATGTGTGTGTGTGTGTGTGTGTGTGTTCTGTTGTGTGTGGTGTTGTGTGGTGTGTGTGTGTGTGGTGGTGTGTGTGTGTGTGTGTGTGTGTGTGTGTGTGTGTGTGTGTGTGTGTGTGTGTGTTCTGTGTGTGTGTGTGTGTGTGTGTGTGGTGTGTGTGTGTGTGTGTGTGTGTGTGTGTGTTTGTTGTGTGTGTGTGTGTTGTGTGTGTGTGTAGTGTGTGTTGTGTGTGTGTGTGTGTGTGTGTTGTTGTGTTGTGTGTGTGTGTGTGTTTGTGCTGTGTGTGTGTGTGTGTGTGTGTGTGTGTGTGTTCTGTGTGTGTGTGTGTGTGTTTTTGTGTGTTGTGTTGTGTGTGTGTGTGTGTGTGTGTTCTGTGTCTCTGTTGTGTTGTGTGTGTGTTGTGTGTCTGTGTCTGTGTTGTATGTGTGTTGTGTGTTTGTGATGTGTGTGGTGTGTTGTTGTGTGTTGTGATGTGTGTGTGTGTGATGTGTGTGTTCTGTGTGTTGTGTGTATGTGTGTGTTGTGTGATGTGTGTGTGTTGTTTGTGTGTGTGTGTGTGTGTTCTCTGTGTGTGTTGTGTGTGTTGTGTTCTGTGTTGTCGTGTGTGTGTTTGTGTCTTCTGTCTGTGTGTCTGTGTGTCTGTTCTGCTGTGTCTGCTCTGTGTCTGTCTGTTGTTGTTGTGTGTGTGCAGCGTGTGCTGTTCTATGTGTCTGCTCTCCTGGCGCTGCTGGTGTTGCCCTCTTCCTCTGTCTCCTCCTCCGTTACTGCTGCTGTGATGTCTCTTTGTCTGTCTGTCTGTCTGTCTGTCTGTCTGTGTATCTGTCTGTCTGTCTGGATGTCTGTCTTCCAGTCTGTCTGTCTGTCTGGATGTATGTCTGAGTATCCGTCTGTCTGTCTATCTGTCTGTGTATCTGTCTGTCTGGATGTCTGTCTGAGTATCTGTCTGTCTGTCTGTGTATCTGTCTGTCTCTCTTCCAGTCTGTTTGTCTGTTTGTCTGTCTGTCTGTCTGTCTGTCTGTCTGTCTCTCTCTCTCTCTCTCTCTCTCTCTCTCTCTCTCTCTCTCTCTCTCTCTGCCGCCCCCCACCCCATCCTCCTTCTTCTCCTTCTCCTCCTCTTCCTCCTCTTCCTTCTTCTTCTTCGGAATTTTGGGAATTCTTCTTCTCCTCCTCCTTCTTCTTCTTCATTTTAATCTTCATGACATCATCATCATCATCATCATCATCATCATCATCATCATCATCATCATCATCATCATCATCATCATCATCATCATCATCATCATCATCATCATCATCATTATCATCATCTTTCTTTCTGTCTAACGTTTCCTCTGTCTCTTGTGTTCGTTCGTTTGTTTGTTTGTTTGTTTGTTTTAATTCGTTGTTGTCAGGAAGTGTTCTGTCTGTTCCTCGTTGATCTTTGGTTTACTTATCGATGGGTTGGCTGTTGTTGTTGTTGTTTTTTCATTCCTTGCTTCCGAGGTTCCACAAAGGAGAGATTTTTGGGGTACGCAACCTTTTTCACCCATCATTAAGGTAACTGCATTCCGACTTCGGGGATGATGTCTAAACACGATATCCATGTACATTTTTAAAAAAATAGAATTTCGCCATCCGTTCCTGCTGGCACGAAATGGCCTATTCTTTCAAAAGGCGGATCAGGTTTTAACGCGCGCACAAGCTGCCCTGCATGCATTCGCACACGTGCCCTTTGTGCCCTCGGGGACTGGATGTTACAACAACAACAACAAAAGCAAGCACATAGGTGCTTATTCATTGTCCTCGAAAGGAAAGAATTTGATTTGGTTTGATGAGATTCTGTTAAAAGTCGTATCTGAAGGATTTTCAGGGGGAGTGGAAACCATACTGAAGTTAACTCCTGCGGAAAAATCTCTCTCCTGCGGAAAAATCTCTCTCCTGGGGAAAAATCCTCTCTGTCTCTCCGGGAGAAAAATCTCTGTCTCTCCTGGCGGGAAAATCTCTATCTCTCTTGGGGGAAAATCTGTCTGTCTCCTGGGGAAAAGTCTCCTGGGGAAAAATCTCTCCTGGGGAAAAATCTCTCTGTCTCCTGGGGGAAAAATCTCTCTGTCACCTGGGGAAAAATCTGTCTCTCCTGGGGAAAAAATCTCTCTCTCTTGGGGAAAAATCTCTCTCTCCTGGGGAAAAATCTCTCTCTTTCCTGGGGAAAAATCTCTCTCCCTGGGGAAAAAATCTCTCTCTCTCTCTTGGGAAAAATCTCTCTCTCTCTCTTGGGGAAAAATCTCTCTCCCTGGGGAAAAATCTCTCTCCCCTGGGGAAAAAATCTCTCTCCTGGGGAAAAATCTCTCTCTCCCCTGGGGAAAAATCTCTCTCTCCCCTGGGGAAAAAATCTCTCTCCTGGGGAAAAATCTCTCTCTCCCCTGGGGAAAAATCTCTCTCCCCTGGGGAAAAATCTCTCTCCTGGGGAAAAATCTCTCTCCCCTGGGGAAAAATCTCTCTCTCCCTAATTTGAAATTGTCGATCATTACTATTAATAGAAAGAAGACTTTCAATTGTTGTTTGGTGTTGTTGTATGTGGTCAGTTGTTGCTGTGGCAATATTTGACTGTTCATTGTTATTTGCTTATTGTTGTTGTGCTATATGGTCAGCTGTTTCTATGGCAATACCTGACTGTTGATTGTTGTTTGTTGTTGTGTGTTATCAGCTGTTGCTGTGGCAATACCTGACTGTTGTTGGTTGTTTGTTGTTGCTGTGTGTTATCAGCTGTTCCTGTGGCAACAACAACAGCTGGCACCGACAACGGAGCACGAGGGTGATGACGGTGGAGGAGGCGGGGGAGGAATCTTCCCAAGTGTACTTCGTGCCTGTCCGTACCTCCCCGCCTGTCAAGGTTTGTCTGCTGATGGTTGAAAGTGTTGTGTGTATGTGGTTGTGTTGTGTTTGTTGTTGTGTGTTAGTGTGTGTGGATTGACTGTTGTTGTTGTTTGTTGTTGTTGTGTTGTCAGCTGTTGTGTGGCAATACCTGTTGATGTTGTTTGTTGTGTTGTGTATAGTGTTGTTGTGGAATACTGTGTTGTTTGTGTTTTGTGTGGTTTGGTCAGTGTGTGTTGAATAAGTGTTGTGTGTTGTGTGTGTTGTGTTGTGTTGTGTGTGATGTGTGTGTTGGTGTGTGTGTGTGTTGTGTGTGTGTGTGTTGTGTTGTGTGTGTGTTGTGTGTGGTTGTGTTGTTGTGTGTGTGTTGTGTTTGTGCTGGTGGGTGTGTGTGTGTTGTGGGTGTGGTGTTTGTGTTGTGTGTGTTGTGTGTTTGTGTGTGGTTGTGTGTGTGTGTTGTGTTGTGTGTTGTGTGTTGTGTGTTGTTGTTGTGTGTTTGTGTGTGGTGTTGTGTTTGTGGTTGGTGTTGTGTGTGTTGTGTGGTGTGTTGTGGTGTTGTGGTGTGTGTTGTGTGTGTGTTTTGTTTTGTGGTGTGTTGTGTGTGTGGTGTGTGTGTGTGGTGTTTGTGTTGGTGTGTGTGTGTTGTGTGTGTGTGTTGTGTGGTGTGGTGTGTGTGTGTGGTGTGTTGTGTGTTTGAGTATTGGTGTTGTTGTGTTTGTGTGTTTTGTGTGTGTTGTGTTGTGTGTTTGTGTGTGTTGTGTTGTTGTGTGGTGTGGTGTGGTGTGTGTGTTGTTGTGTGTGTTGTTTGTGTGTTTGTGTGTTGTGTGGTTTGTGTGGTGTGTGTTTGTGTGTGTGTGGTGTTGTGTGTGTGTTTGTGTGTGTGTGTTGTGTTGTGTTGTGTGTTTGTGTGGTGTGGTGTATGTGTGTGTGTGTGTGTGTTGTGTGTGTGTGTGTTGGTTGTATTGTGGTGGGGTGGTGGGTGGTAGGTGGTGGTGGTTGGTGGTGGTGGTGTGTGGTGGGTGGTGGTGGTGTGGTGTGTGTGTGTGTGTGTGTGTCTGTGTGTGTGTAAGTGTGTGTGTGTGTAAGTGTCTGTCTGTCTGTCTGTGTTAAGTCGAAAAGTTGCCCCTTGCCCTCACACCCCACAAACCACGTAGTTGCACCCATGTATGCACGCGCGCGCACACACACACACACACACACACTCACACTCACACACACGTATGCGCATCTGGTATCACTTAAAGTGGAAAGACGTTAAAGCTGAAGACTACTAAAAAGACTACTACTACGTATGCGCACGCACACAATGCACACATACACATACCACGCATGCACGCAAGGACGCACCCTCTCAAGCACACACCCACTCACCCACTCATGCACGCACGCAAACTGTTTTCATAAAAAACAACTCACCATAATGAGTCAAATTACTAAATAGAAACGGACTACTACTTTGAACAGCTTTGGCGAAACAAAAACAGATTTTGCTTTAAACCAAACAGATGAAGATAAATCAGCAGAACTTATTAATCTGGTTTTTTTTCTTCAGTTAAGTCGACCAGTTTCTGGGAATGGTCATGTTTCCTCAGCTCACTCACCTCAAATAGGAATCACCAGACAGGATCCTTAACCTGCATATGTGTTGGTCTTCTGTATGTGCAGCAGGGCAGATCATTGGCACGCTGAGCAATGATTAATGATACTGACAGGTCTGTGAAGAAATTGTTCTTGAAGATTGTACCAAGTCAATCGTGCTCCACCCTTCGTCGTCGTCGTCGATCGCTCAGACAGCAGCTATTGTTGCCTGTCATATGAGCGAAAATGTGTTGCGCTGCCGTTAAGCGCCTGACAAGTCAGGCCCTGCCCATCCGACTTCGGCGTGGGAGATAATTGTAATATTTCAAGTCTTTCTAGGGGAAAAAAGACAGGAGAATGGACCAGGAAAGCAAAAGATATGCAAGAAGGAGGTGAGGGGAAGGGAAGGAACAAGGCAGAAACAAAGAGAGGGAGAGAAAAGAGGGAATTCGTGGCACAGAATTTTCACCGGGGATTATTATAAGAGAGGACACACAGAGACAACCTTGCACAGTTTAAACCCCATTCTCCATTACAATAAAGAGTAGACCATCACATGCCGCTAGAAATGAATGACGAATCAAAGCCACATGCACATTGCCGCCATGTCTACTTGTCATCCACAAAGTCGATAGTGACAGCGTCAATGATGAAAAAACAACAATCACATGAGCAATGTTTTCATTCTCTTTTCACCAAAGGTCAAACCAGGATTTCTAGCTGAAGAAAAAAAATCCCCGTTTTGTTTCAGCCCAATTAAATAATAATAATAAAAATCCAACAATCTACTCCCTCGATTCTTTCGAAAACTCGTCGGTCTAAAAGTGGATTTAACTGAATAACAGATTGATCAAATGAGTCGACTGCCTGGTGATGTTTTAATGTATTAACTGCAGTTTGTTCAGCTGATCGAGGCAATATTGTTTGTGTACAAGACCAACACCAAGCTGAAGCTATACCAGAGCTGTGTTGTATCTACGCTTGTACGGTTCTGAGTGCTGGAGGATGACGGAAGCGGATCTTACCAAACTTCGATCCTTTCACACCATATGCCTGCGAAGAATTCTCCGGATCTTTTGGCCAGAGAAGATCTCCAATGAAGACCTACTACGGAGATGCAGACAGGAAGGCATGGGAGCCATCATCACCAGACGACGGTGGAAGTGGATTGGGCACATCCTCCGAAGAGACACACAGTCAATCACAAGAACAGCATTGCACTGGACCCCAGAAGGAAGGAGAAAGAAAGACCAAAAGCAACGTGGAGGAGGACTAGAAAGTGAGATGAAGGCCATGCAGCACTCTTGGGGATCAGTGACTAGGTTGGCCCAGGATAGGCAGGAGTGGAAGCGCTTTGTTGCTGCCCTACACACCACTGGGTGTAATGGTTGATGATGATGATGATGATGATGATGATGATGATGATGATGATGATGATGATGATGATGATGACAAGATTTGCAGTTTCGAGTTTATTGAAAGTGAAGGTTCCTTGGAGAAAAAACCCAAGTTGTTAAAAACAAAATGCTGAGTTACTTACTGAGACAACAGAAGATTCTGGTCTATTTCCAAAACCTAAACAAACCTTTCAAAAACCAGTTTCTTGATTTTGTTTCTGGAACTATCCATAGTTTGATATTTCCTAAAAATTATTAAGGGTTTATGATTTGTCTCGTTTAATAATCTGATCAGTTTCGTCTGTTTTATGTTAAAGTGGAGTGGTTAAAACCGTTTGACTTCAATCCCTTGGGTTCATGAAGCTGTGGGTTCAAACCTTGGCGGCGTTTTGTGAACTAAAGGTGGGGATGTTTTACGATCTCCCAGGTCAACTTCATGTGCAGAACTGCCAGTGCCTTAATTCCCTTCCTGTATATACACATGCAGAAGATCAAACATGCACGTTAAAGATCCCGTGATTCGTGTCAACGTCCGATGAGTTAACGAACCAGGAACACTCCCAGCATACATCCCCGAAGTCGGAATGCGGCTCCCTTCATGGAAGGCACAAACTGTTGCATGTAAAATCTCATATAGGCAAACCTCGGAACTTGATCCGAGGACTGAAAAAACCCCGTAAATGTTCCTTGGAATAACGACCCGAGCTGTTAAAAATGAAAGGCTGAGCTACTTGCTGAGACTACACCAGATTTTGGTCTATATCCAAACTCCAAACAAACCTTTCAAAAAAACCAGTTTCTTTATTTTTTTATGGCACCATCATGAGTTGCTCTTTCTTTAAAATAATAAAGGTTTATGGGTTTTTTGTTTGTTTTTTATTTTTTATTTTATTTTATTCTTTTATATCGAGGATAATGGAATAAGCGCTTATGTGCTTTTTTTTACCTCCAGTCCCCGTGTGTATGCAGTTTTGTAAATTTTGTCATCTGTTCCCACCGGCACACAATGGCCTACTCTTACGAAAAGCGGAACAGGATTTAACGTGTACGCAAGTTGTTCTGCGTGCGTTCACACACGGGGCCTCGGTTTATTGTCTCATCCGAAGTACTTTTGGGGAGAGTGGAGTCGGCACTGATGTTAACTCCGGAGGAAAATATCCCCTTGAACGGGAATCGAACCCGGGTTGTCAGTTTGCTAGCGCAATGTTCTTAACCACTAGGCTATCCCGTCCACTTTTTGTTTAATATTCTGATCAGTTTTCGTCAGTTTTAGGCTAAAGGGGTTGTGTCACTTCCATTCAGTTGGGTGAGCAAGAATGTCAATGTGATGCTGATTGTTCTCGATAATTTCAGACATTCATACCCCCTTTTTATGTTCTGAACGTAACTTTCAAAAGTCGTCACTTTAAACTTCTAACCCCCTGACAACAGTCAGTCTGCTGCATGAAAAGTTCTGTCTCTTTCTCTTGTTTTGGGATTGTGCTCTGTCCCTTCTGTTGTTGTGTCTGACAAGTCTTGCTAACAGTAATGAATCGACTGTTCTCAACGCTTTTCGGGTCTTCTTGTCATCGTGATTTTTAAAAGTACTGTTTTGTTTATATTGTGAAGTCTGATTGCTTTGTTCTGAACACGTTAGTTCTTATTGTCAAGTTTTTATAAGTGAGTTACCTTGTTCGTATTGTTGATTGGGGAAGGGATAGCTCAGTGGTCGGAGCACTCGCTTTCCCCCAGCCAAGGTTAAGCAGCATCGAGCGAGGTTACCACTTGGATGGGTGACCGTTTGCGCACCTTGGCTTCAGTACAGTCCCCAAGTTCATCCAGTTGTAAATGGGTACCTTCCTCTTTAGAGTCGGGGAAGGTAAAGCAGCGAGGAAGAGAAGATGGGCGCCGCCCTCAATATGCTGGCCCCTGGAGAAGTTGAGGTCTCTGATGCCTCGCTCTCCTGCGACATTATAGGTTATGGGACACCTTTACCTTTTTACTGTTGATTAGGGTGACGCGAAACCTGTTTTCTTATTTTTTGCCTGCCAGTTTATGATGAAATTCAATATATTTTGTGGGTCTTACAGTCATGATTTTGTTGTGGTAAACGGTACTTATTACAGTATGAAGTGAATGTTATCTTTTTATTTCTAAGTTCTTATTCTCCATTATAATCATTATTGTTCTAAGGTCTTTTGTAAGTTCGATTATTGTTGTTAGTGAACCTGCGGGGATTAACTGAGTCATACTCTTTAAACACTTCATGTTACAGCAAATATGGAGAAATGTGGTTCCTGTTTTGAAGGTTTACAAAAGAAAAAAGTCTCCCAGTTTATCGTAAAAATCAAAGTAAGCACATTAAAAAAAACACACACACACACCACAAAACTCTTATATTATCGGCGTTTTCAATCAGGATGGAACATAACTGCAAACATATCAAACATTCAAACAGGGGGAGCATCACACACATGTTCCATTGCTCTGACTGTACTTCACGCTCAATAACATCTAACACATGACAGACCATCAACACGAAAACGACAGCGCACTGTTCAGTTTTTCCTTAGCACTACCTCAGTCTAAAAATCTGGCGTAAATTTTCAGACTTTCAAGATATATATTCACACAGACATGAATGCCCGCTAGGAAAAAAGCAAACAAAAACCTACATAACATGACTGTTATTTTCTTTTTTTTTCTTTTGCTTCCTCAGTTAGAGCTCCGAGGTTTACCAATGATTGATCATTTTTTGCCTATGCGACGGGTTGTTGTTGGGTGGTGTGTGGGTTTTTTGCCCACCATGAAGGTAGCCGCATTGTACTAAGTCAGAATTCTACCTTCAGTTTGGACCCCCCATACACACACACACGCACGCACGCACGCACACACACACACACGCACACACACACACACACACACACACACACACGCACGCACACACACATACACACACACACACACCACACACACACACACACACACACACACACCTCCTTCATTGGTATAGGATCTGCCTCTGAAGTAATATTCACACTGCTTCGTGTCTGTCAGTCGTTTGTATGGAACATACAATAACTAACACACACACAAACCATAAATCAAAACCTTTCCCCACAACAAGAAAGAACTACATTCCATACGAACCCCGTAGCCTAGTGATTAGAACACTGTGCTCGCAATCTGACGACCCGGGTTCGATTCTCGTTCAAGGGGATATTTTTTCCCTGGAGTTAACATCAGTGCAGACTCCATTCTCCTCAAAAGTCCTTCGGATGAGACTAACAACCGAGGCCCCGAGTGCGAACGCACGCAGAACATCTTGCGCACACGTTAAATCCTGTTCCGCTTTTCATAAGAGTAGGCCATTGTGTGCCGGTGGGAACAGATCATGACAGAATTGACAAAACCGCATATACACAGGGGACTAGATGAAAAAAACAACAACACATAAATGCTTATTCCATTATCCTCAAAAATAAAAAGAAGAAAGAAAGAAAGAACACCCCCCACCCACCCACCCACCCCGTACCCCCTCAAACACGTCAGCAAACAAAAACGTTGCAGGACAGTTACTTCACCACCACCACTACCACCAACAACAACACCAACAACAACACCAACAGAACCCCCAAAACCCGAACCACGGCCACAGACACCGACGACATCCTACGGAAAACCCGAACCAAGACCACAGCCACCAACACAGACAGCAGCAGCAGTCACCTCTATGAGTCAGGGCCACAGAGAATGATGGTCTATGCGGGCACACCGGTTGCTGTGTGGAACGGAACTCCGCGCCCCTTGGACAGCTACGCCTGGAGCGACAGCAGGAACACCGTGGGCAGACTGTCTAGCACCAACAAGGCTGGCCAAGACAGCGCCAACTACGAGGTACTAGGCTACTAGAGTACAGAGAGCAGTACAGCCTCCTCGAGCTTCTTCTTCTTCTTCTTCTTCTGCTGCTGCTGTTGCTGTTGTGCTGTTGTGCTGCAGCACATGGCTTTGACTGTGTTTGTTTGGTTGTTGTTTTTTTAGAATAGTAGTAGTAGCGGCTTTTTCTTCCGTAGCAGTGTTTGGAAAAGTAGATAGTAATAATAATAATATATATATATAATGTAATATATATATGTATATATATAATATAATAATATCATGTGGTCCTGCGTGTAACTTGTGCGGCTACACACGCTTGCCTGGTTTGTTAACTACACCTGGTATCACATGATTACGCATACTGACTTTAGTTTTCGATTTATAACTTTCATAGAATTCGTCGATAGTGTGAGTGTTTGTGTGTGTATAGGTGTTGTGTGTGTACAGAGTTGTTGGTTTTGTGTGTGTGTGGTGGAAGTTGTAAGCATTGTAACAATACTGGGAAAATGTGTGTGTATGTATGTATGTATGTATGTATGTATGTATGTATGTATGTATGTATGTATGTATGTATGTATGTATGTATGTATGTATGTATGTATGTACGGGACGGGATAGCTCAGTGGTCGGAGCACTCGCTTTCCCCTAGCCAAGTTAAGCAGCGTCGAGTGTGGTTACCAGTTGGATGGGTGACCGTTTGCGCGCCTTGGCTTCAGTACAGTTCCCCCAGTTCACCCAGCTGTAAATGGGTACCTGCCCTCTTTAGGGTCAGGGAAGGTAAAGCAGCGAAGGAGAGGAGATGGGCGCCGCCCTCAATATGCTTGCCCTAGAGAAGTGAGGTCTCTGACGCCTCGCTCCCCTACGACCTTATAGGTTATGGGACTCCTTTACCTTTTTACCTTTATCATTCATATATATATATATATATATATTATATATATATATATATATATATATATATATATATATATATATATATATATATAATAAATTTATTTATCTTGGATTTATTTCTGTGGGTAAGGAAAGGAAATGAACAGCTTAAAAGGCTGTCAGCTGTGGTCCTGCGTGTAACTTGAGCGGCTATACACCCTTGCCTGGTTTGTTAACTACACCTGGTATCACATAATTACTCATACTGACTTTAGTTTTCGATCTATAACTTTTATAGAATTCTACCGTGCATTCTGCAGCCTGCTTGTGTGCCTGTGTGCTCCCTGACCAGCTGTTTGCCTTATGTACATTAGTCATATAGACGTGAACTCGCCCCGGCTTCTTGTGTGCATTTGAAACTGCTTGATGTGTGAACAGTGAACATCACACACACACACACACACACACACACACACACACACACACACACACACACACACACACACACACACACACACACACACACACACACATATATATATATATATCGTCTAATATCACTAGAAGTGAACAGACGTAAAATTGAAGTCAACAACAACAACAACATTATATATATATATATATATATATTATATATATATATATATATATATATATATAATATATATATATATAATAATAGATAGATAGATAGACAGATATATAGATAGATAGATATATAGATATATATAGATATATATAATATCATATCATATATCATATATATATAATATATCATATCATATGACATCGTTGTAACATCGATGTGTTTAGATAGCAGGCTTATTTGTATCAAGTAATATCAGATTTTGAACATAATTGGTATCACTGAAAGTGGATGGCCCTGAAGTGTGTGTGTGTAGTAGTAGTTCTTCAGTTTAACGTCCTTCCACTAAATAGTGATATCAGACAGGAAAGTGTGTATATGTGTGTGTGCGTGCATGTGTGCGTGCGTGTGTGTGTGTGCGCACGCGCACGTGCTTGTGTGTGTGTGTAGGGGGGAGGGGTATGCACATAACTAATCAATCGCAATAAACAACTATTATGAAAAAAGCATAAACAAGAATTCTGGAAAAAAACACCAAAAAAACCTCACCAACAACAACAAAAAACAACCAACCCCAAAAACATCAAAAATACCAACTTTCCAGTTCACATAACTTGAAGCTATCCTTATATCAGAGGAGTCTGAAAATAGGAGTATGGCTTAATGACAATACAATTTCTTTCATTAATGGAATGTCTTTAAGAACTTGCTGCAAGCTACGTGTGTGTGTGTGTGTGTGTGTGTGTGTGTGTGTGTGTGTGTGTGTGTGTGTGTGTGTGTGTGTGTGTGTGTGTGTGTGTGTGTGTGTGTGTGTGTGTGTATAGGTGTTGTGTCTGTGTTACCCTGCCAAAGACTACAACCTTGTGTGTGTGTGTGTGTGTGTGTGTGTGTGTGTGTGTGTGTGTGTGTGTGTGTGTGTGTGTGTGTGTGTGTGTGTGTGTGTGTGTGTGTACGTGTACATTTG
>CM054146.1:9108419-9115919 GCA_028751875.1 Rapana venosa
GAAAGACGTTAAAATTGAAGACTTACACTACACACACCACACATACACACTCACACACACACCCCACACACAAACAGCACACACACACACACACACACACACCACACACAAAACACACACACACACAACACACACACACACACCACACACACACACACACACACACCAACACACCCACACACACACACACACACACACACTACACACACACACATACACACACACACACATACACAACACACATCACCACACACCACCACACACACACACACACTACACACACACACACACACACACACACACACATCACACCACACACACACACACACACACACACACACACACACACACACACACACACACACACACACACACACACACACACACACACACACACACACACACACACACACACACACACACACACCTCGACACCCTTACGGCAACAAAGGAGGTGTTGTCTCTGGCAAAAATCTGATTTAAAAAAGGGCACTTTTATAGTGAAACCAAAACAAAAACAAACAAAAAATGGATGGCGCTGCTCTTGTGGCGATGTGCTCTACAAGGAAAGCAGCCCAAATTTCGCGCAGAAAAATCTACATACAAAACAATGCAATACAATTATACTACAATGCAGTACAATACAAAACAGGTCATTGCAAAAACAATACAAAGCAATAAAATGCAATACAATACAATACACTGCAATGTAGTACAATACAAAACAATACAATACAATGCAATCAAATGCAATTCAATCCAATAGAATGCAGTTAGGTACAATACAAAACGTTACATTATAATGCAATACAATACAATGCAATGTAATCCAATCCAATCCAATCCAGTACAATACAAACACAAACGGAAAGAAAAGTACAAATTAAGTAGATGTCCATTTTGGAGAACTAATGTTCGTTCTCCATCAAGAAGAACAAAAAGCCCCGAATTCATAAAGCCAAAAATCCGTTTGTGTTTAATTTCTTGACAATCAATAGGAATTCTTACCAGATATTATATTGACTATGTTTGGAAAGGTTAATTGATACATGATAAAAGGGGATTGGTGTTTATCTCAGTCATTTCATTTCAGCGTTAAAGATGCTGGTTTGTGAGCTCTGTATGTATGACTGTCATTCAGAAATCTAGCTGAACTTTTGAATTTAACTTTAAAACCACCACCACCATCAACAGTAACTTGATCCTATTAACAAAAATAATACTTGCAGTAGTTCTGACGTCTTTCGCTTGCGAATTAATGTCTAATTGTACTTGATGTGTGTAGGGTTTATGGCAATTCAATAACGATTGTTTATGGATCATTATTTTCTTACTTCTTTCATTCTTTCTTCCTTTTCTTCTTTCTTTCTTTCATTCTTTCTTTTTTCTGTATTTTCTTTCATTCATTCATTCATTCTTTCTTTCATTCTTTACTTCTTTCATTCTTTCTTTCTTTGTCTTTACTTCCACTAATTTTCATTCATTCTTTCTGTCTTTCTGTCTTGCATTCTTTACTTTTTAACTAATCTGTTTTCTTGTTGTTGTTGTTTTATATTTACATATTTATCCAACAATGCTTGTGTGGCTAACGATTTGTCAATGACTGTCGGTTTATAGCAGAATATAGGTTAGTAATAATAATAGTAATTGTGGTGATAATAATAATAATAATAATAATAATTGTGGTGATGATGATAATAATAATAGTAGTAGTAGTAATAATAATAATAATAATAACAATTTTTAAAAATGGAATTTATATAGTGCTATACCTTACAAAAACAAATCCAAAAAATGGAAGCCATTACTTGACTGCATGTTGCTGGCCAGTGCAATGTATAGGTGACGATTCCCAGCCATTGAAGCACAATCATGGCCAGTCTTTTAAAAGTCGGATTATTGGTGACGTCACCGGGATTTTTTTTTCTTTTGAAATAAGGCCAAGTGTAGACACATTTTCCCTCCACACATAAAACCTACATATGTGAATTCTGCATTCTAACCTGAATATCCGGTAGCTGTTTGTGGCCGGAGCAAAACTAAGGGCATCGCAGGTGACGTCTGAGTGATCTTTCTTTTCTTTTCTTTCTTTTTTCCTTTTATTTCGAGGATAATGGAATAAGTACTCGTGTGCTTTTTTTATATACTTCCAGTCTCCCTGATCTGACATAATGAGCATTGAACAACACCAATGATGTGTCTTCAGACAATGATTTGCATGTCCAGACAGCATGCATACCATTGTCTGATTTTGCAACGGCTTATGATTGTGAAGACAACAACTAGCAGCCAATAGAATTGTACTCAGTTGAGTTGGGTTATGACCATGAAGACACCCGCCACCATAGTTTAGGGAACAGGACAGCATAGTGGAGTTCACATCAGTGCAGACTCCACTCTCCCCAAAGGCCCTTCGGATGAGACTGTAAACCGAGGCCCAGAGTGCGAACGCGCGCACAAGTTAAATCCTGTTCCGCTTTTCGTAAGAGTAGGCCATTGTGTGCGATGGGAACAGATGACAGAATTTACAAAACTTCATACACACGGAGACTGGTTGTAAAAAAGCACATTGGTGCTTATTCCATTATCCTCGATATAGAAGATTTTTTTTTTAAATAGACCTTGAACCAACCAAGGAATATTTTACGTCATCAATATTGCATACAAGAGAAGAAGAATCTGTGTTTTATAAAATGTAAAGGTGTTCCATAACCTGTGTGGTCTTCGGGGAGCGAGGCGTGTCAAAGACCGCAGCTTCTCCAGGAGGCCAGCATATTGAGGGCGGCGCCCATCTCCTCTCCCTCGCTGCTGTACCTTCCCTGACCCTAACGAGGGCAGGTACCCATTTACAGCTGGGTGAACTGGGGGACTGTACTGAAGCCAAGGCGCGTAAACGGTCACCCATCCACTGGGTAAACAGGCCGGATGCTTTAACTTTAGGAAAGCGAGTGCTCTGATCACTGAGCTATCCCGTCCCTGTGGTTTTTAGGCAATACTTGACTGCTGTGCGAGGAAGGTAGCAACATCTGTGTGTCAATAGTTCTTGATGGTATAAAGGACGAGGCTTCAACATGGCAGACCATTCAGGGGTTCCTTTCTGGTAGAGTATCAAACAGTTCCACAGACCTTTCAGCCGTTACTGTTCTGACATGGTATTATGCAGTACTTACCATTAGATTAAGGTTACATCATCGTAACATAGCAGTTTAATCCTCCATATGGTCTTACAACAGCTCTTGATTGTCGATGTAGTCTTACAACATCTCTACGTTACAATGTAATTGTGGACCTCCAACCAATCACTTCTGTCAAATCACAGTCATTCAGATGCCTACAGTTTTTAAACTCGGGACCAAACCTTGATGTTTAAGATGACTTTGATGGTAGGTTTGTCTCGTATTTTGATACTTCTCTCAGAAGTTCATAATAATATTGATATTGATTTGTTGTGATGTATGATGTGATCTTACGCTTTATCTGTGGCAATGGATCTGTTTCTGAATGTAAAACTGCGAACACTTTGGCTGGGAATTCCACATTTCTTCAGTGAAATATCCCTTTTTTATAATAATCTTCCTGCTGGTTCTTGTCTTTCTGTCCACATACCTGTGCTGGATGCTATGAGCTAATACTTTCAATCATCCAAATTATCCCTAAAGGGTGGCGCTGCTCTTGTGGCGACGCGCTCTCCCCGGGGAGAGCAGCCTGAATTTCACGTAGAGAAATCTCTTGAATTAAAGTGGTATAAAATATAAAATAAAATTAAAATAAATAAAATATCTTTTGTAAGATATTCATCAAAGGTTTGTGGCGTTTTTATCTGTGGATGTCTGTTCTTGTATCTTACCATTTGTTGTTGTTTCCATCAAAATTCCTGTACAATCGGTTTATGCACCCGCATTTTCCCCACTCTATTTCCCCTGTGGTTCAGCTTCACAGTGCTATGTGGTGTTTTCTGGCTGTGTCCTCTCAAACCTGGATACTACCTGACAGCTAAATGAAGGGGATCTCGTGCTCATCCTGTACTACTGTTGGTTTAGCCATTTGTAGTTGTTTTGGTTATTTAATTGTTAGATATTTTTAAAAGTTGTTTTTGCTTCTGTTGTTGTCATTTGTGTTCATGTTTTCTAAAACTGTTGTTCAAAACCTGGAATTAATGGCTTGATCAGATTGTTCATGTCTGGCTGTGAATGATTGTACAGCATGATTGATGTTTTCGGTATAGTGTATTCCTTTTTGAGTATTCCTTTATGAGATTGTAATCTTGTATACTGAGCGTACGTTTTCAATTTGTTTTATAAAATATAGTGGTGTTTCTTTGTTGTTTGATTAATACCGAAAGAAAATCCCTGTGTATATAGAACTTGATTCGTTTTTTAAATAGTTCATTTTTTTCAATGTTTTCAATTCGCTATTGCCTTATGAGTACTATCATTAATACAGAAATTTGATTTGAGTGAAAGTGAACTTTGTTTTTACCAAAACTGAGCTGATCTGCAGATTTTCTGCCGGGACAGCAAAGCATTTGCGATTCGTTTAACTTTTGCCGCATACAGCTTATACTAACAAGATCAAGACAGCTCAGCTTATCGTTTAACCCAAAGACTAGCACTCCGCCCCGCAGGCTAGGCCAGGGCTAACGGATGATTCTAAGGTCCCTGGCCTAAATGTCACCCATCCACTAAGCTTTTACTTCGTGGGACTGAGTTTCTTACAAGAAAAAGCCACACCTTGTAAAAAAAAAAAAAAAAAAAAAAAAAGGCTTGCCCTTGTCACTTCACTGTAACAGCTTTTAAGAACTGTTGTGAGCCATTAGAAAACTGACCACACGAACATCATCAATAAGTAAGCAGCATACTGGAGATAGTTGGAAAAAAAATCAACCCTTTTTTCTCTTGACAGCTGGTTTTCATGTTGTGAATCAGGAAAGATGATAAAACCAGTTTTCTCTGACAGTAAGTCCAGTTTCCATTCACGGTGGGTCAGAACTGAGAACACAAGTCAAAATGGACCCTCTTTCCCAGCTTGAAGTTTGACACCGTGATGTGCCATGGCCATTGATTAGGAAGCTAAACCCAGTTTTCTTTGGCTACTGGTCAGCAGATTTGGGACTAAAATGTGAAGACGTGTCCAGTTTACTTTGACAGTTGGCCAGTATGATTCTGAATAACTTGACAGTTTAATCCAGACTACTTGGACAGTTGGTCAGTATGAGTGGGGTTTTTTGTATTATTATTATTATTATTATTATTATTTTATTGCAGCGATAATGGAATAAGTACTCATGTGCTTTTTCTTTTTACATTCAGTTTCCGTCTGCATGCAGTTTTGTAAATTTTGCATTCTGTTCCCACTGGCACAAATGGCCTACTCTTACGAAAGGCAGGACAGGTTTTAACGTGTGCAAGATGTTTTGTGAATGTGGTGACTAATTAAGACAACTTTCGGGGAACAGTTTGTTGTTATGGTTATGACTGATTGCACAACTGAATCCTTTCTCCCGTAATATACAAGGTTAAGATCTATTGAAACTTTATGATAATGAGCGCAGCGTTTTATGTATTATCAAGCATAAGAATGTGCTGCCGTGTATCAGAGTTCTAAAACAAACCGAAACTTTTAGTCAGAAACAGATACGAACGAAAGAACATACTCTTTAAATATAATTACGGGCCATGAATGATTACAACTATAACTACTACACATCCAGTCACCTGGAGTAAAGTTTTATTTTTATTTATTTATTCTTTTATATGAGGATAATGGAATAAGCATTTATGTGCTTTTTACATCCAGTCCCCGTGTGTATGCGGATTTTTCAATTCTGTCATCTGTTCCCACCGGCACACAATGGCCTACTCTTATGAAAAGCGGAACAGGATTTAACGTGTGCGCAAGATGTTCTGCGTGCGTTAGCACAAGGGAACTCGGTTTATAGTCTCATCCGAAGGACTTTGGGGGAGAGTGGAGTCTGCACTAATGTTAACTCCAGAGGAAAATATCCCCTTGAACGGGAATCGAACCCGGGTCGTCAGATTGCGAGCGCAATGTTCTAACCACTAGGCTATCCCGTCCTCTCGTTGCTGAAGAACTCATTCATCAGTGATGAACATGTTCTTTAAAGAATCCAGGATCAGTTGTCGCGGCACTGCGTTGCACTGTTCAGGCCGTGTCTCCTGGGTAAACGGAACCTGTCAGAACCCGACTCGCTCCAGTGACGGGGTGCATGCTGGGTACGTTCCTGTTTCCAGAGCCGTCAAACGAGGACATCAAGCTCCAGATGTTTAACGTGCAAACTTGATCTTGTGTGTGCATTTATTCATGAAGAAAAAAACTCAGGCACAGGCAGGTCTGCACTTGAAGTTGACCCTGGGGGAAAAAAGTCATGAACCAGGTGCTGCTGCCGAGATTCGAACTCACGACTTCATGGAGCCACAGGGATGGGGGTTTCAGACACTTTACTTTGATGCATCAGCGGCCATGGTACAAAAGGTAGTCGTCATTCACAGCTGACTGCCTCTGCTGCACAAAGCACACTCCTGTCTGTATAGTCAGTCCCTGATCGATTGCCTCTGCTGGGGCTTTGACATAACATCAAGGTGTCATCTCAAAGGGATCTGGGTCACAGTTACAACAGAAAGCTTATCTTATCCCTTATCAGCACAAAGCAAGGAAGGGTGACATACACCGCAGCCTTTCATGCTCCAAGCCCTGTCAGAACCTCAACTCCAGTCTGGTCTAGGCCCATCCACATCCATACCTGATTTTGTGTACTATAAGGGGTTTTTTGGTAACCGGATTTTTGTGTTTTGGTTGGCTATTTTATGTGTTTGCAGTCATCAGAGGGGCATGGTAAGAAGCTTCACTTCATGATGGAAAAGGCAGCCTGTCTGTTTCTAAGCTAAAGCCATCAGGTGGTGGTGGAATCTAGCGTTTGTTAAACAGATAATTGTCACAGCGGTGGCCAGGACAGTGAAAGATCTCTCCTAGCTGTGGTTGCATGTTTCTAAACAACTGTCTATAGACTTCGGAGAATGTTGACTCCGTAGTGTTGTGATTTCCTGGTTCTGCAGACAAAAACCAAAAAAAATCCAATTTCTCATACAAAATATTGAATCAAAACCAATAGGAGTCTTTTACTGCATATTGCTTTTTCGTTGGAAAAACAACAAGGAAGACAATTTCTACAGAGCCAATAATTATCATCAGAATGTTGGCTGTGTGAAGACGTCACAATGAGTCTATAAATCACCATGCCTGGTGAAATTAGGATGTGCAGGAGGAAACCATAATGACACTGGGTCACCATGAAGAATCAGGCAGCAATAAAAATGCCATGATCAAAAGAATATTGACTGATCAAGCTCTGGTATAAAGGAAAACGCTCCCACAATATAAGTAATCTTTATGTTTTTCATCATGTGTTGGTGGTTCCTTGACAGTAAAAAAGAACTCTCCTAGAGTCTCCAGAGTCCACTACTTGAATGCCATTGTTTACAC
>CM054146.1:9120919-9130919 GCA_028751875.1 Rapana venosa
ATTCATCAGTTAATGCTACATTTAAAAAACAAAAACTTGCACTACTGAACCTGTAGTATAATTTTGTAATGTCTGTGTGAGAAACATCAGTGGAATTCTATTACAGCCAGTTGTATCATTTGATCAGATATGTTTTTGATATACTGTACTGTTTTATGTTATTTATTCTTTTAAATTCGGATATGGAAAAGCCTATGTGCTCTTTTTTACATCAAGTCCCGTGTGAACAGTTTTGTAATTCTGCATCTGTTCCCACGCAACACAAAGCCACTCTTACGAAGGGGGAAAGGATTTAACGTGTTGCGCAAGATTTCTTACTAGAGGCAACTAAGAAGCCAGAAGCATCTGGGGTTTTCAGATTGCGTTTCGTTGGGAGGGGGGGGTAGGAGGGGGTGTTGTGAATGTTCGTTTTAAACACACATAATCATTATATATCAGCCGTTGTATAGCCTACGAGTTTGGGTTTTTTCCCCAATGAATTTTGAAACGTATTGCTGCCTATCCGTTTTGTAAGTGTTCTAAAGCAAAGTGTTGTTAGACTCATTGTTACGACGTCAGCTTGACAGAGAATGTTTGGGTTATTATTGTTATTATTATCATTATTATTGTTGTTATTATTATTTTTGTAATTATTATTATTATTATCATCATCATCATCATCATTATTATTATTATTATTATTATTATCATCATCATCATCATCATCATCATCGTCATCAAATTATCTGCTACAGTCATGGAACTCTTCTGTTCTATTAATTGGATTCTATATTTCATTGTTCAGACCTTTCGGCTTTCTGCTGTGACAATTTATTGTGATGTATTTTATATAGACCTACAACTTTCAGTCAAAAGCAGATTCATTTTCCCAGCACATCTGCCTTGTGCATGGTCATGAATATCGGTTGACTTTAAAAATTTTATTTGTTGTTTTTTGGGGGGGGGGGGGGGGGGGGGGTTCTGGTCAAACTTTATAATATGACAGAAACAGAGGCCCGGTCAGGGGTAGTCGGTTGTTGAAGCTTAATATGGTGCTAACCGCAAAGCATCAAAACAGAGGCCTTGACAAGGATGTTAGTTTTCTTGGGCTTTGTTTGGTTTTGTCTAAAAAAAAAATTTTAATCTAAGAAGTAGAAACGTTGCCATAAGTATCGGTTTAGGTTTCGTCTGGTGCAGTCTTCAAACCTCACAAAACGGGGTGAGGCTTGGTAAGGGATATCAACTGTAAAGTTTGGTCTGATGTAGACAAAGGTCTGACAGACAGAGAAAACGATGGGAAAACAACATCAGAGAGAGAGAGAGAGGGAGGGGGAGGAGAGAGAGGGATGGAGACTGGGGGGGGGGGGGGGGGGGGGGGGGGACTGAACTTGAGTAGAACGACTTGCTACAGCAAGCTGAAAACCGTGAGGTTCAGTGATGCCCCAACAGTCTACTAGACTAGGGGACAGGTGAGGTGAAATTTTCATAAAGAGGCCTTGTCAAGGTCTAGGTCCTGTCTGGTTAAACCCTAAAAATCAGAGCAGCAGGGCCCTGTCAGGGACACCAACCTCACAAATGGAACTTACGAGGTTGTGAATTATACGGGCAGTTTGGTTTGGTTTCTGTTGTATTTGTAAACGAAATGTTTTCTTTTCTTTAAAATAATGAATAAATTAAATGGAGCATGGCAAAATCACTTTTGGTCTTTTTCTTGAAAAACAAATCATCTTCCTGTTGTTTTCTTTTGAACTAATTGTAGATACTTGTACATTTTTGGCATATCTGTGATATATTATACTTTTGATTGATTGTACATATTTACACATTTTTGATTATCAAATCAGATTAAAATCAGAAAATCAGATTATTGCCCTGAACACGTTTGATGGATATGAAATGTAGACAGTTCTTATTTTAGAGCAACATGAGGCGTGTTTTTTTTAATGACAAAACTGATAACTGAGTAATGGCTGTTATGTTTCACGAATGATTTTGATAAACCATGAAGTGTATATAATGAGGAAGCAATGTTGTACATAACATTGAATCTTCTTGTGTGAGTTTTATACATTTTTAAGTACTAGTCTGTTTCCTGGTCTGTTCACTGACCTATGACATGCCATACAGCATTACGCCATTTGACGTCAGAGTAAAAGCAGGTAAAGGTGTTCCTGTAACCTATGCGTTGTTTGGGAGCAAGATGTCAGAGACCTCACTTCTCTAGGGGCCAGCATATTAAGGGCTGCGCCCATCTCCTCTCCCTCGCTGCTTTACCTTCCCTGACCCTAAAGAGGACAGGTACCCATTTACAGCTGGGTGAACTGGGGAGACTGTACTGAAGCCAAGGTGCACGAACGGTCACCAAGTCAAGATGTTCACCCCGCTCAATGCTGCTTAACCTAAACTTTGGAAGAGCCACCGGGTCCCCAAATATCAGAGTACTGGAAGCTGAAGAAACAAGAAAGAATTACTTGTCGTAGAGCAGTCTAGAGAACTACATGACTATTAATCTTAGGCATTTGTTATTTTTTTCTTACCATTTTACAACATACTG
Organism: Rapana venosa; assembly: GCA_028751875.1. Classification (NCBI taxonomy): domain Eukaryota; kingdom Metazoa; phylum Mollusca; class Gastropoda; order Neogastropoda; family Muricidae; genus Rapana; species Rapana venosa. The sequence continues at coordinate 9,123,453 of CM054146.1, forward strand.
GGGGGGAATTTTATACCAAGGTAAAAGTTTTGACTTGTGTACAGGGGTAAACAAAGCGAGGACACAGTGGTGATTTGAGGGTAGTGGAACAAGCAGGTTGGAGACCAGACGCCATTGAGGTCGCTCTCAGTGTTGGAGGGGACTTTCCCCTTGAGTCCACACTGGTCTGCTGACTCCACTCCCCTCAAAGTCTCTAAGACAGGACTGGAAACTGAGATCCCGCGTACAAACGCATGTAGGATGTTTTGTGGCATACCCAAAAATCTCATCATTGGTAAACCTCGGATCGGAGCTCTAACCGAGGAACATAAAGACAAACAAGACAAAACAAAACAAACAAGACAAAACAAAGCAAACAAGACAAAACAAAGCAAAAAGGACAAAACAAAGCAACGCCACTTTTCAGGTCAGTATCAATGGTGTTGTGTGTATCGTGTAAACAAGTCCAGAATACAGGTGCGTAGGTCGGTAGGTAACGGATAGATCTGTAAGTGTTTAACATCTTCCTTTTTATCGACATGCTAGGTGAGCTAATTTTTTTTTTTTGCTGTGTTTCTGCTATCTGTTCAAATTTGAGCTACATTTTTGGTTGATGGCTGATTTTGTGATAGGCAGTTTTGCCCTGCCTCCCAGTGGACTTCCTACCACAGATGATTAGTTATGTCATTAACCACTTTGTTCACAAACTGCGTGGAGTTTTCCTGTTCAATCCTGTCACATGCTATGTTTTGAATGACAATCTTCCCCAGATGGCCCAGGTCAAAAGCTGTGTCTCTTATTAATGTGACCACAGTGCCAAGGCCTACATTAAAATGTGGGTTTGCTTTGAAATGTGTGATAAGCTTTTATGTAAAACAACCTGTATTCTCCAATAAGGTACAGGTAAAGGTGTTTCCATAGCCTATAAGGTCGTAGGGGAGCGAGGCGTCAGAGACCTCACTTCTCTAGGGGCCAGCATATTAAGGGCGGCGCCCATCTTCTCTCCCTCGCTGCTTTACCTTCCCTGACCCTAAAGAGGGCAGGTACCCATTTACAGCTAGGTGAACTGGGGGACTGTACTGAAGCCAAGGTGCGCAAACGGTCACCCATCCAACTGGTAACCACGCTCGACGCTGCTTAACTTGGCTAGGGGAAAGCGAGTGCTCCGACCACTGAGCTATCCCGTCCCCAATAAGAGAGAAAAAAAATCCCCCATATTTATAACTATGGTTTGAGATGGTAACTGCACGCAAGCCATCATTAAGTGTCAAATGTTATCGGACACTTTATTTTTTAATTATTGTATAGGCCTGTGTGTATTACCTGAAGCTTGGGTTGGTGCCGTCATAAGTGTCCTCTACTGATAGTAGATGCATGGATCGTGCAGAAGAGCCACAGACCATAATATCATCTGCAGAAGAACTGACGACAGAAGGGAATGGAGACAGCTGTTGGAAGCTGAATCAACGGCTACCACCGCCATGTGAAAGTGTTGTAGGATGAAGAAAACCACAGACTGACTTTTATATCTTAGCGCAGGCTATCATGATAGGAAATTGAGATCATTCTGTCAGCCATGCACTCCGAAACCAACTTCATGAAGACTAGCCTTCATAGGCAAAAATAAAAACAACAGGCAGACTGCCAGCTTCTCTCATTGGCAACATCACCGAATCCTGTGGCCTGAGAATCCATGAAGTCAGCAGTACAGGGCAGTACAGGGAAGACCGGAGGAGCACATGGAGAAGGAAGGAAGGAGGATCATGTCGGTGTCATTGGGAGCGGTAGCTAAAACCGAACTGGGTAATGCCGACAGGTGAGGCAGGCATTGGCTATAGGAAACTGACCCACCTTTGTTATAATGAAAATGTATAAGTTATTGTTCAAAATGTAGATGCATGTGTCCATTGAGCGGCTTTGATGTGTTGTTTGTTTGGGTTTGGGTTTGGTTCTTGCTGTTGTTTTGATTGAATGAAACACTGCATTGATTGTGAACTGAAAAAACCCCACCAACAGTATAAGGAAATGTAGCTGAAAACAGCCAGCACACAGACACACACTTAGGGCCAGGCCTTCTATCTTCGCTGTTGACAATTCTTTGAGGGAAAAATGTCTCCGTCCAATAAAAGTGGTGATATTTTTAATAAAACTTCTTGTTGTTGTCTGTCTGCTTGTTGTGTAAATAATAGAATAGTCATTGTGTATTCTTAAATGCACGATTAGTCGACAACACCAATCATACTATATCATTCACATCAGATAGTGTCTCAATTACCAGTGCAGTCTCATATACTATTAACATACTGAAATGCACAAACACATCCAGTTCTCATCTTCAACACAGTCATTCTGCCATTCATCACTATCCTCTTCACATCGTCTCTTGACTAGATGGTCCTCAGTGAGTGTAGAGCGTGGCGGAGGGGGTAGCTGGGTGGGGGGGGGTCATTTGCCATGCATTGACCAAACACGCCAGCTTCACCTCTCTTGAAACAGCGCCAGAGTGAGGTTTGTTCTTGTGGCCAGCTAGTCTTGCATTTCTATCATCCCCACTTGCCACACGAGTCTTGGTTCTGTGGTCCTTGCCAGGAGAGGTATTTGTAGAGCCTTTCCATGATTTTGCTTCCAATAGCTTGGACTCTCTTTTCCTGTTTAGCAGTCTAGTGGTCCAGCTGTCACACCAGTCATCAGTATGAAAAGGACGAGTGCTCTAGGCAACTTCAGTCTTGCTGGGAAGCTAGTTTCTTTGCATTTCCCAATCCTGCTCCACTGCACCACGGCCGAGGTTTAGGGGCTAGGCCTAGTGTGATCCTTAGCTTCACCTGAGGCGCAGTCATCTTTGTCAGCGTGGAGGTTTAGGGGCTAGGCCTAGTGTGATCCTTAGCTTCACCTGAGGCGCAGTCATCTTTGTCAGCGTGGAGGTTTAGGGGCTAGGCCTAGTGTGATCCTTAACTTCAGCTGAGGCGCAGTCATCTTTGTCAGCGTGGAGGTTTAGGGGCTAGGCCTAGTGTGATCCTTAGCTTCAGCTGAGGAGCACTCGTCTTTGTCAGCGTGGCGTCCTGCTATTTGAAGGAGTCTGCTTCCTCCAGTTGCTGAGGATTCATGCCGATGCTGACTGTAACGTCGCTGGTGCTGTTTACCCTGACCTGGGTCTTCTCTGCGCTCGTCTCCCCATACCCCAAGCGCTAGCTGTTCTGCTACTTTGCTTGTGTTGTCAGTTCTTGGGAGGTGGTTGTTACTGTCTCCAAGGAGATCAGTGTCAGCAGTAAGCTTGAAAATGGATCTGCTGCCAAGATCTTCACTGCACAATCTTAAATGTTGCCATTTCCAATTGCATACTTACAAATGATTTTACGTCTTGTGCCGATTCTACTCCCCCAAAAAGTCCTTTGGAGGCGACTATAAACTGAGGCCAAGTGCGCAAACACATGCAGGACATCTTGTGCACACGTTAAAAACCCGTTCTGCCTTTCGGAAAAGTAGGCAATTTCCTGTTGGCAGGAACGGATGACAGTTCTTTTTTTAAAAAAAAACCCAGACAGACAGCCAACACAGGTGTCATGTACGCATGCACACAGGTGTCATGTTCAGACACCATCCCTGAAGTCAGAGTGTGGCTGCCTTAGAAGTGGGTAACTCAAATCTCACCATCGGTGAACCTCCGAGTTCTAGCCAAGGAACAGGGGGTTAGGGGGAGGGGGGGGAGACTTTGCACACACACACACACACACACACACACACACACACGCACACTCACACACACTCACACACACACACGCACGTGTCTTGTAATTTAAATATCTGAAGCCAAAGACACCATCTGCTGAACATTTAGCTAGGTATCCAACAGATGTTCAGGCGAGAATCTCTTCAATCTAACTAGGCTAATACATGTCTGACTAAGAGAGAGACAGAGACAGACAGACAGAGAGAGAGACAGCAAGAGAGAGTGAGACAGACAGACACAGACAGAGAGAGACAGAGACTGACAAACAGAGAGAGACAGAGAGAGAGAGAGACAGAGACAGCGAGAGAGAGAGAGAGACAGAAGGCAGAGACACAGACAGAGAGAGAGAGACAGACAGACCGAGACAGCAAGAGAGAGAGAAAAAGAGAGAGTGTGGGTGGGTGTTTATGTGTGTGTGTGTGTGCGCACATGCATGTGTGTGTGCGCACATGCGTGTGTGTGCTTTTGTTGGGGATGGGGGCTGTATTTAAAAGTGTTTTAGAGTAAACACTACAAGTTTGACATAACAAACAGACACAACACTCAACAGCAAAACTACAAATGCCAACGTGACAGTTTATTTTCATGTTCAGCTTGATAGAAGTATTGTCTTCTTACACAGTATCACTTGTCAACAAATAAAAACAAAAGTAAATGATAGTTGAGACAGGGGGAAAAAATGGTTTAAAACACATGACATTATCAAAGCTAGTTTGGGTCTTTTCAAATATAAAGATAATCACAAAATAAGTTTTCTTCAAACTGAAGGTCACCCGACCAATTTCTTACCAGACGAAAGGGAAACAATGTTGAGAAAACGAGTAAAATGTCTACCATGAGAAAAACAATACAACTTTTCAAATATCACAAGGTGGTTTCTATAGCCGAGTGGTTAAGACCAGCTGACTTTGATCCCATGGGTCCATGAAGTCGTGGGTTCAAATCTTGGCAGCGTCTGGTAAATTAAGGGTAAGGATTTTTTTTAATCTCCTAGATTAAGTGCAGACCTGCCAGTGCCTTGATTCCCTTTGGGTAGATACACATGCTGAGGATCAAAATATGCACGTTAAAGATCCTGTATTTCATGTCAGCGATCTGTGAGGTACAGAAACATAAACATGTATGTATGTTTGTCCGTTGTGTTCGACGATGACCTCCAAAACAGCAGAGGAGGGAGCTGCTGTTTCGGAAATTGGGCAGAAATTTGATTATAGTGGAGATGCCTTGCCCACAGTACATCCCCACTCTCTTGGCCAAGTGGGCATAAGGACAGTCAGCGTTGGAGATGTTCTCCAAAGGCCAACCAGCCCCCAGGGCTGCAGCACATAAGGACTGTGCGAGTCAAGCTTCCTAGTCAGAGAGTCATAGTCGATCACTAAAGACTAAGCTGTAAAGTGGAATTCCATGAGTGGGAAAGAAAGCCACTGGTCATACTACAGCCTCTCACTTTGCTGTTGCCCCCAGCGCCAATGGTTTAATCAAGAACTGTGGTAAAGCCCAGGCAACATAAACATACCCAGCATACAACTCCGAAGTGGGAATGTGGCTACCTGAATCGTCGGCAAAAAAATGGCCGCATACGCAAAATCTCACCACTGCTGAACTTCAGAGCTAGCCAAGGAACAAACAAAAACAACCCCCCAAAAACAACAACAACAACAAAATCACAAAATTGCTTCCTTAACAAACCGAAGCAACAGCAATATTAAGAGAGACTTGTTATTCTGATAAACCCCTTCCTAGCTTTCTCCCTGTAACTGTACAGCTATAAACTGTACACACAGCCAGTCAGCCACTGTGCGTGAGAAATTTCAACTAACAATTGAAGAATTGTGATGGATGAGTGGGGGCTAAAGCTGCACTTGATATAGACAAAAGTAGTAGATGGTTTGGGGTATAGGGGTGGGTGTGTGTTTTATTTCATTTTATTCATTTATTTTTTTTATTTAAGGCATGTTTTGGTGTGTGTGTGTGTGTGTGTGTGTGTGTGTGTGTGTGTGTGTGTTGTGTGTTGTGTGTGTGTGTGTGTGTGTGTGTGTGTCTGTGTACACCTGTGTCAAAGTGTGTGTAAGTTTATTGACACCATACAGCCAGTATGAAGGAAAACATTTTTTTCAATTTCACACCACAAGAAAATCATTGTTTTCAGGTTTTGTTGTGTGTTTTCTTTCTTAAAGACACCTGAACAAAATATTGTATTTATGACAGCAATAATGTAATCTGACAGCTGAAGACAAAACACAAAACAGAATCATCACCATCATCATTATCACTCTCCCCCCCCCCCATCCCATTTCTTTCTCTCTCACTCGCACACAGATTAAGAATAAAAACCTATCATAAAAAGCTGCCTTTCTGTGTGATACGTTTCTATGAAATGACTATCTCTCAAACTGTCACAGCAGAAAATGATTGATTCATCAGTCGACAACCCATCTCACAAATGTACTTGTTTGGGCTTTTTGGGGGGGATCAAATAACTATTCAATCACTCAGTTAATATACAGTCCAATTTCAGAACAGCTAAACTGATGTCATATGTACAAATGATTGATTTCTGTCACTTTCTCGTCTTAAAAAAATATGATTGCTTCAAACTAAACATGACTTAAGAATTCTCACCCAAAGCATTTTTATGAACAAAATCATCAGTGATAAACAAAGTAATACACAATATAAACGTACACAATTGTTACATATAAAGGTTCTGGTTTGTTATTTATTGCCATAATCTACAGAGTGGGTTCTGCAATTTCACGACACTAGATGTTTTCAACTTGATTGTGAAAGCTTTTTGACTTCATCCGCCATTGTTGCTTTCCTCACCGTGAATATTCATGGTAACTTTGCTTTGGTTGGCTTGCACTTGGGAAGTATTCAACCAATCAAAAAGCTTGATACACCATTGAACTCTGCAGAGAATGACCTTTTGAGCGCATTTGTAACGTGCCTGTTTAGTTCAGTGGAAATGTTTGTGTTATGGTCTGAAAATGCCCAAGCTGTCAATCTCCTAAGCCATCATGCTTCTTAAAAACTAAGATTTTAACTGATTCAAACACATTCTTTTATTTTCCAAATGCACTTCCTCTATAAAAAAAAAAAATGACATCGAAATAAAACTGGAAACGTGCTCCAGTGTATTGATCTATTTCGAAGTTCATGACTGGCAGTGTGCTCATCGCGTGTTGTGATTTCCTACACATGCTGATACTGGCATGCGTGTTGTGATTTCCTACACATGCTGATACTGGCATGCGTGTTGTGATTTCCTGCACATGCTGATACTGGCATGCGTGTTGTGATTTCCTACACATGCTGATACTGGCATGCGTGTTGTGATTTCCTACACATGCTGATACTGGCATGCGTGTTGTGATTTCCTACACATGCTGATACTGGCATGCGTGTTGTGATTTCCTACACATGCTGATACTGGCATGCGTGTTGTGATTTCCTACACATGCTGATACTGGCATGGTCAGCTCATAACTGCCGCCTGACGCATCAGCCCGATGCACACATTTCCATTTTGGTGAATAAGTGGGTGTACTTGAAATTTTTTTTAAAAACCACAGCTGCCACACAGTTTAATACAAACACATATCATAAACAACTAAGAACAACAAAAAAAGAGGAATCTTTATTCTCTAACTTTCACAATTTTCATGATCACTCCTATCACAGTGTATAAGATTTTCCCCTGTCAAAAAAGTAAGCGCGTTCCTCCCCCTCCCATCCCCCACCCCACCCCCACCCCTACT
>CM054146.1:9138419-9153419 GCA_028751875.1 Rapana venosa
ATGATTAAAATGAATGTTTAGACTTTTTATTAAAAATTATTTCAAGCAGGATTTTGTGATCATGTACACAAGCAATAACTGGTACACCTTATCAAGAGCTTCTACGACAACTTCAGATGCTCTGTGGGCCATAGCAACACTGTCTTTGAAGTCAAGACTGGAGTAAGACAAGGATGTGTGATGTCGGCAGTTCTCTTCAATCTGGCCATTGATTGGGTGATGAGGAAGACGACAGAAGACACCCCAAGAGGGATTTGCTGGAGCCTGTTCTCAACACTAGACGACCTTGACTTTGTGGATGACCTGGCACTGCTGTCACACACACACCAACATATCCAGGAGAAGACCAGCAGACTCCAAACATTCGGACAGCAAGTGGGGCTTCGTATTAGCACCAAGAAAACAGAGACAATGTCACTAAATGTGAACACACCAGCCCCTGTGAAAGTGAATGGAACTGACCTGCGCCAGACAGACAAGTTCACATACCTTGGCAGCATCATCAAACCAGAGGGCGGCACAAAAGAAGACATCAACAACAGACTGGGCAAGGCCAGGAATGTGTTTAGAGAGATGAACAATATCTGGAGATCAACTCAGTACAGCACCAACACCAAGCTGAAGCTATACCAGAGCTGTGTTGTATCTACACTCCTGTACGGTTCTGAGTGCTGGAGGATGACAGAAGCGGATCTTACCAAACTTCGATCCTTTCACACCGTATGCCTCCGAAGAATTCTCCGGATCTTTTGGCCATAGAAGATCTCCAATGAAGACCTACTATGGAGATGTAGGCAAGAGGACATGGGAACCATCATCACCAAACGACGGTGGAAGTGGATTGGGCACATCCTCCGAAGAGACCCACAGTCAATCACAAGAACAGCATTGCACTGGACCCCAGAAGGAAGGAGAAAGAAAGGAAGACCAAAAGCAACGTGGAGGAGGACTGTAGAAAGTGAGATGAAGGCCATGCAGCACTCTTGGGGATCAGTGACTAGGTTGGCCCAGGATAGCCAGGAGTGGAAGTGCTTTGTTGCTGCCCTACACACCACTGGGTGTAATGGTTAATGATGATGATGATGACACAAGCAATGAACAACATCAGTAAGCTATCAAAATGAAACTGAATAGTAGTCAAAATGGATTAATGATTTTTTAAAAAGTTGAGGGTTTTATTTTAAATACTTAAATCATTCAACACACTATCTCATTCCTTTTTTTCTTCTTAAATTTTTGGACTTCACACCCTGGTTTAAACTGTCTTTTAAAAAAAAAACCAAACCTTTCTGGTAAAGTTTGGCAGCTCAAAAACAAAAACAAACAAAAATCTATTTAGTTGGAAAGTTTTTGTTTTGCTTGGTCTTGTTTTATTGTTTTGTGTTCTTTTGTTCATTTGTTGTTGTTGGTTTGGGTTGTTTTTTTTGTTATTCTTTTGTTCTGGGATAGGGGGGAGGGTTGTTTGTTTGGTTGGTTGGTTGATTGGGTGTGTTTTTTCTTGGGGGTGGGGGTTGGGTGGTCCTATTTGCCTAGGCAGAAATGACAACCTTTCACTTGAACTTCTGGAAGCAAATGTGGTCCATTTTTGAGGCAAAGACAATAAATTTTAGATGCCAAGAGGCTGACACCTACAGACATAGAACACACTCGACAAACACATGATTAAACAGACCAGACTCACCAACAAACAGACATATGACACACACTCTCAAACACATGGTTAAATAGATCAGACTTAAGACAGACACACGACACACTCTTTCAAATGCACACTTAAACAAATCAGACTGACTAACATACAGACACACCGGATCAGACTTTCTAACATCAAGACATATGACACACTCTCAAACACATACTTAAACATACACTTAAACAGATCAGACTGACTAACATACAGACATAGTACACACTACTCTAACACATGAATGTACAGATCAGACTGACCAACATACAGACATAGTACACACTACTCTAACACATGAATGTACAGATCAGACTGACCAACATACAGACATAGTACACACTACTCTAACACATGAATGTACAGATCAGACTGACCAACATACAGACATAGTACACACTACTCTAACACATGAATGTACAGATCAGACTGACCAACATACAGACATAGCACACACTACTCTAACACATGAATGTACAGATCAGACTGACCAACATACAGACATAGCACACACTACTCTAACACATGAACATGCAGATCAGACTGACCAACATACAGACATAGCACACACTCTCAAACACACACTTAAACAGATCAGACTGACCAACATACAGACATAGCACACACTACTCTAACACGTGAACATACAGATCAGACTTACAGAGAAAATGTCAGATTCGTGGCTGTTATTCAGAATAAGACCAGTCAGAACTTTTCTGCCAAAAGTCATGTCTGCAACCAAAAAAAGAGCAAAAAAAAACCCCAAAACAAAGCCATGGTTATTCAGCAAGAACAGGTCAATGCATCACAGGAGCCTTGAAGACTTCCTACACTAAAATTGCGCTGTGTAATGTTGTGTTGTGTTGTGTTTCTTATCATATTGTTCCGTACTGCATTGTACATGACATAACAGTTACACAACCGCATACATACGGGGATTGGATGTAAAAAAGCACATGAAAGCTTATTCCATTATCCTCGATATAAAAGAATAAATAAAAACATAATAAATAAAGAGTCTAGGCAGATTTCTATGAGAAAAATTTGGACTGTTTTCCCTGGATAAGCACACTGCTGCAGGCACTCAATCTCTCTGTCTGTCTCTCTCTCTGTGACAAAACTTACAAAACTGCATACACACGCGGACTGGATGTAAAAAAAGCACACGAATGCTTATTTCATTATCCTTGAAATAAAAGCATCTCAATCTCTCTCTCTCTCACTCTCTCTGTCTCTCTCTCTCTCTCTCACTCTCTCTTCTTCTTCTTCTTCTTCTTGAATCATGTGAATGCTTATTCTATTAACCTCAAAATAAAATAATAATAATAATGATAATGATAATAATTATAATAATAATCATAATAATAATAATGATAATAATAATAATGAAGAAGAAGAGAAAGAGGAAGAAGAAGAAGAAGAAGAAGAAGAAGAAGAAGAAGAAGAAGAAATCACCTGCTAACTCTGTTGGGAAGAAAAAAGAGCAGATTTCCATCATTTAAGGTGTACAGAAGGGACGGGACAGCTCAATGGTCAGAGCACTCGCTTTCCCCAGCTAAGGTTAAGCAGCGTCGAGTGTGGTTACCAGTTGGATGGGTGGTTGTTTGCGCGCCTGGGCTTTAGTACAGTCCCCCAGTTCACCCAGCTGTAAATGGGTACCTGCCCTCTTTAGGGTCAGGGAAGGTAAAACAGCGAGGTAGATGAGATGGGCACCACCCTCAATATACTGGCCCCTAGAGAAGTGAGGTCTCTGACACCTCGCTAACCTACGATCTTAAAAGGTTATGGGACACCTTTACCTTAAGGTGTACAGAAGACAACTTCCAGTCAGGCAGGTAAAATAGGAAAAAATATGGTCAAAGCCAAACTAAAAAAATAAAAATTTTAAAAAATCTCCAAAGTTGAAATGGGTCTACCTGAATGGTGGGGGATAGAAATGGTTGCTTACACAAATATCTCACCACTGGTGAACCTTGGAGCTCTAGCTAAGGTTAAAAAACCCTCCCCTATCCCCCCCTCCCCTCCCCACCCCTCCCCTCCACACCCCCCCCTCCACACCCTCCCTCCCCCCCTGAACTAACCCCTCTCCCCCCACCCCACCCCCCCCCAAAAAAAAAAACTAAGTAAAGAAGCTGGGTTTCCTTCCAGAGACTGCAGACGACAGGCCCTACCTGCAAACCTGGCCAGACATCCGTTGCAGTCTGCTTTGCGACACCCCCAGTAGGCATGACAGAAAGCCCTGTAGCATACTGTGCCTGCACACACACACACACACAAGATTCAAGATTTAATTCTTTTCACCCGTTTTGGGGTATGAAGGATTACAAACAAATCAAACAGGAGAATAAACCTAACAGCAATATACCTCCAAAAATAACATGAATACTAACAGTAACTGAAAAGCAAGAGTTCGTCGCATAATGATAAGCAAACAGTATTAATGACTCAATACTATTTTTAGGTATACACATTTCTTTAAAAGGCGTAATGTACACATATGAAAAACAATTGAAATTTCAAGAAATACCTGCAAATGTTATGAAATTTGAGAGCGACAGGAGAACTTTTCGAGATTTGCATTTCATCGGCCTACAAAAATTATAACTGGACATGGGTTGAAGAAAATGTTGGGGAATAAAATCTTGTCGTAAATGTTTGAAGTGGGGACATTCCCTGATAAAATTAAATTCATCCACTAAAACAGATATATTGCATTTTGAACATATTCTTTCTTCCTTTGGTATATTATGGAAACGTCCAACCTCAATAGGAAGCTTGTGACAAATACAACAAAATTTCATAAGAGCGTAAACATATACATCTGGTAGACAAGTTATATACTTTTCCATACCAAAATCGATCTTATAGTTTTTATAATAAAGGCATTTACTATTACTCCACAGCTCAGTTCTCCATTCATTAACAACATTTTCTATTAAGAAGGCTTTGATATGTGAACTTGTAGAATGAATACTTGAACAAAACTGTCTCTCCCACAAACAGTCAAATCCGTTTTGTACTAAAATATTTTTTATCTTATTTAGCCATGATGATTGAATCAAAGATTTGTCATGTAAATCTTTCATCATCTGATAAATACACACACACACACACACACACACACACACACACAAACACACAAACACACAAACACACACACTGTAGGGGGGACGGGATAGCCGGGTGGTTAGAGTGATGTTTTCGTGATCTGCTGACCCAGGTTCAATTCTCGTTCATGAGGATTTTTCCTCTGGAGTTAACATCAGTGCCGACTCTATTCTTTCCAAAAGTCCTTCGGATGAGACCATAAACTGAGGCCCCATGTGCTAACGCATGCATAACATCTTGCACACATGTTAAAACCAGTTCCATTTTTCGGAAGAGTATGGTATTGTATGCTATCATGTAGACAGACAACACACAACACACTGACTCTGACACATCATGTACACAAACTGCAGGCATGACACAGAATCCACTGTGGCTCTTCCATGAAACAATGCTGATCAGGAACATCAATATATATTTTGTTGTAAATTGCAGGGACATCAATAAATATTTTGTTGTAAATTGCAGGGACATCAATATATATTTTGTTGTAAATTGCAGGGACATCAATATATATATTGTTGTAAATTGTATACGCAAAGAGGGAAGGTGGCAGGATGGTTAACACGTTCACCTGCCTAACAAGTAAACCGTGAGGTTCCAAGTTCAATTCCCAGCCTGACCCTCTCTTTGTATCGTGTCAGAAACATCGGTCAAATATAAACCCGAGTCATTGGTCAGCTATTTTTGCCTGATGACAGTGTACAAACTGTGGACAGGGGGGTTGACGTTTGACGAACAAAAATCGTACTGAATGTCAAAGTCCTTTGGATGAGACTATAAACGGAGGCCTTGTATACAAATGCATGCAGAACATCTTGCACACACGTTAAAAACCTGTTCCACCTTTCGGAAGAGCAGGCTATGCCATGCCAAAAGGAAAGGGTGACAAGATTTTCAAAAACACATCCACACTGGTGTCATGTTTAGACACCATCCATACCCGAAGTCGGAATCTGGATACCTAAATGGAGGGTAGAACAAAAAAACACGGTTACATACGCAAATATCTCACCACTGGTAAACCTCAAGCCAGACCCAGTGCATCTGACTTTGGCATGGGAGAGTATGCTTATCTTTTAAGTCTTTGGGGGGGAAAAGGCAGGAGAATGGATCAGGAAGGGAGAAACTAGACAAAAAAGGAGATGACAGGAAGAAAAGGAACAAGAGGGAAACAAAGAGAGAGGATAGAAAAGAGGGAATTCCTCGCACAGATTTTCCATATGGTGGGGATGGTATTGATACTGACAGGCCTCCGGCATCCCCACAGGGGAACACTCCTAACATGTTTTCTTCGACAAATAAAGCACTGATAACACCAACAGATTTTCCCAGTTGACGGAAGTCAAACTTCATGCATGACAGACGCTATAGCCGAGAGGTTAAGACTGTTCGACTTCATTCCCCTGGCTCCATGAAGTCATGGGTTCAAATTTCAGCGGTATTAGGTGAATTAAGGGTTGGAGATTTTTATCACGATCTCCCAGGTCAACTTCAAAAGCAGACCTGCCAGTGCCTTCATTCCCTTCGTGTATGGACACACGCAGAAGATCAACTATGCGTGTTAAAAATCCCGTAAGTCTGTCAGCATTCGGTGGGCTGTGGAAACACGGAACATAATAATAATAATAATAATAATAATAAATGGAATTTATATAGCGCTATATCTTGTAAAAAACAACAAATCAAAGTGCTTGCATCCATTCCACTCCTACACATGCAACCAACAATGATTAATAGTTTAAAAAGTTCAAATACACACAAACACACGCGCGCGCACACGCCCAGCATACATCCCCGAAGTGGGAATGCGGCTACCTTCACACAGGGGAGAGAAAAACGGTCGCGTACGCGTAAGTCTCACCGTTGGAGAAACCTCGGAGCTCTGGCCGAGGAACGACAAAGACAAAAGAAAAAAAAAGTTGTTTTTACAAAAAAGCTGGACTCACACTGCTGTGGACGGCTGCCAGGCAGCGCGGTGTAGGTGGCGCGGCGGTCAGGGAAGATCTGCAGGCAGCACTGACACAGGACGTGGTTCTGGTCCCCCCTGCAGGTATATGGGGGCGCCTCTGGCATCGTCTTCTTGTCTCGCTCCTGATAGTCCACTTCCCCTGTGTGCCAGAGAGAAAAAAATTTTTTGTTTTGTTTTGGGGTTAAAAAAAACAAAACAAGCTTTTGGGGAAAGAAAAAATAATGACGGAAGCATAGGTGAAGTCAGCCAGCATCATGAAAGCATCAGAAACAAACACTCGAGTACAGCTGACATCACAAAGTATGATCCAAAAATCACAAAGGCCTTTTTTTTTCAGGGAGGGCGAGGGCGGGTGGGGAGTTTAGCTTTTTTTTCTTTTTCTTTTTATTCTTTTGATTTTTTTCTTTTAATTTTTTTCAGTCTTTTAAATTTTTTTAAAGGATAATTGACTCCTGTGCGTTTTAACATCAAGTCCCAAAGTGTATTATCTTTCTCTGTCAATTTACAAATTACCATCTTTACAACACACTTTTTTTTTTCTTTATATTATCTGTTCCTTCTCCAATAAGAACTTACAACGAGAACTATTTTTTTCACAGAAAGAACAAACGAACAAACAACCAAACACACACATAAAAAGGAACAAACAGAAGATCAATCAATACCTAAAGAAAAACAAAAAAATCAAAGCAGTCACCCCCACCCCCCACTTTCCACTCCCTGCCACAAAAAACAAAACAAAAAAACCAACAACAAAAAACCCCAGAAGCATAAAAAAAAAAAAGGTCCGACAAAGAAAAAAGGAAAAGATGAAACCCACAAAGCTTGACAGCAGCCAAACAGAAACACTTTTACAAACGACTCAAAACAAAACAAAACACACACACACAGACACACACACACACAAACTATACCAGCGACCTCACTGACCTGAAGGTCCTGCTCCGGAGGTGGTTGGCAGTTGAGCGGTATTGTTGTTGGTGTCGTTGTTGTTGTTGTTGTTGTTGTTGCTGCTGCTGCTGCCTGACGCTGTTGCTGCTGCTGCTGCTGCTGTACTGGCAGTTGTCGTGCTACACGAGTTTGCCCCACACCCTGCAATGCAGGACCACAATCAAAAGCTGCCACAGCTCAACTATCCTACCCCGTCATATTTTCTTCTTTTATTTTATTTTATACCAAAAACAGGCGACCGTCTCTAAACACTTTGTCGTTTCCGCGTTGAAGCTGAAGATGGAACCAAGTGCTGAGTATCCTATTCCAGAAATGTGAGACCTCTCTGCAAGATTCTCAACATACCTGGAGAGAGAGAATTAGCTTTTTTATCTGTCACATCAGAGATTATCAAAAGCAACTGAAATCCTCCTCCTGTTTGGCGGACAGCATAGCCGAGTGGTTAAGACTATTTGACTTTAATCCAAGTCATGGGTCTTTGAAGTCGTGGGTTTAAATCTCGGTGGCGTGTAGTGAATTAAGGGGTGGGGATTTTTACGATCTTCCACGTCAATTTCAAATGTAGGCCTGCTAGCGTCTTAATTCCTAACATGTATATGTTCACTTGATTCTTTCATATCCAGCCTCAAAACGCACTTATTTTCTACTTGAGATCTTCCCCCAGTTATCTGTTCCTACTTTTCAATGGCTACCTTCACCTCCACCACCCCCACCACCCAAGTGTGTTGTGTGTATAAATTTGATATTTGTTTATCTTGATATTTGTGGGACGGTTCCATGCGTGTGAATGATGTGAATGCAAGCGCTTTGATTTGTTTACTTTACAAGATTCAGCGCTATATAAGCGCTCTGATTTGTAATTGCAAGATATAGCGCTCTATAAATTCCATATATTATTATTATATAAATCCCTTACATTATTATTATTATTATTATCATTATGTATATATACACACGCAGAAGATCAAATATGCAGGTTAATACAGAACCTGTAATTTATGTCCACGATCGATGGGTTGTGGAAACATGAACACACCCAGCATACATCCCCAAAGTCAGAATGTGGCTACCTTCACGGTGGGCAAAAACAGTCACACCAGCAAAAATATCACCATAGGTGAAGAACATTGGAGCTATAAAAAAGGTAAAGGTAAAGGAGTCCCATAACCTATAAGGTCGTAGGGGAGCGAGGCGTCAGAGACCTCACTTCTCTAGGGCCAGCATATTGAGGGCGGCGCCCATCTCCTCTCCCTCGCTGCTTTACCTTCCCTGACACTAAAGAGGGCAGGTACCCATTTACAGCTGGGTGAACTGGGGGAACTGTACTGAAGCCAAGGCGCGCAAACGATCACCCATCCAACTGGTAACCACGCTCGACGCTGCTTAACTTGGCTGGGGGAAAGCGAGTGCTATTGGAGCTATAGCTGAGGAACAAAAAAACCCAAAACCAACAACCCCAAACAACGTAGAAAGAGTTTTCACTGATTCTCAACAGTCCTGAAGGGAATCAGCACTGCTGCTGCTGCTACTGCTGCTGTTCTCCCAGTTGTTTTCTTGCTGTCCATCTCTACTACCATGGCCCTTTGGCTGCCACAAAGAGTTTACGCTGTGTGGCAGTTATTAGCACATGGAATTGTAATCATGAGAGATCCACCCACCCAGCCACTCCACCCTTTAAAAAAAAAAAAAAAAGAATCAAGAAGGAAGGTGGCAGGGAGGTTTAGGCGTTCACCTGCCTAACAAGTCAACCGTGAGGTTCTGGGTTTGTTTCCCAGTCTTGCCCTTTCTTCCCACATCAGTGCAGACTCCACTCTCCCCAAAAGTCCTTCGGATGAGACTTTAAACCGAGGCCCCGTGTGCGAACGTAGGCAGAAATCTTGCGCACATGTTAAATCCTGTTCCGCTTTTTGTAAGAGTAGGTCATTGTGTGCCGGTGGGAACAGATGACAGAATTTTTTTTAAAACCGCATGCACATGGGGACTGGATGTAAAAAAGCACACACGTGCTTATTCCATTATCCTCAATATAAAATAATAAAATAAAATAAACTTTTTTTTTTAAATCACGCAGACGTATCACGCCTTCCTAGTGATGCCAGTCAACAGAACGTAGCTGTTCACTGGGGACACTGATGCCTCAACTGCAGACCCCAAGAGTGCAGTAATAATAATAATAATCATAATCATGTATGGAATTTATATAGCGCTGAATCTTGTAAAGCAGCAAATCAAAGCGCTCAGATGACTTTTTTTTTTTTATATCGAGGATAATGGAATAAGCACTCATGTGCTGCTTTTTTTTTACATCCAGTCCCCGTGTGTATGCGGTTTTGTAAATTTTGTCATCTGTTCCCACCGGCACACAATGGCCTACTCTTTTGAAAAGCAGAACAGGATTTAACGTGTGCGCAAGATGTTCTGCATGCGTTCGCACATGGGGCCTCGGTTTATAGTCTCATCCGAAGGACTTTGACATTCAGTTCGATTTTTTGTCAAACTGAGAAGAAAGGGCGAGGCTGGGAATCGAACCCACAAGAGTAGGCCAGCTGTGGCCGATGGCTGGTGAGGGATGGACTCCGCCAGGTTCAATTTTCCCAAGGTTTACTTGTTGGCAGGCAAACGTCTGAACCATCCTGCCACCTTCCCAGTAGCGACTCGGGGACAGACAAAAGCCAAAGGCTCAGAGCCTCACCTGTGCCGGTGTCTGCTGAAGGCTTGCTGCCGGGGCACTGTCGACACTGCGCTCTGTAGGCGTTGCTGCACAGCCACACAGGTCGGTCCTCAGTCAGTCAGCACAAAATGCTTACGTTGGCTGTTGGTTGTTGGGTTTTGTTTTTTTAATATATCTTCTTTATTAAAACTCAAATATCTTCAAATATAGTCTTTAAAAAAAAAAAAAAGCTTTAGAGGTTAACTTTTTTCTTTGTTTTTTTAAAAATGATTATTAAAAGCTTTCAGTTACATCCACCACACAAAAAAAAGTTTGAAGTTTGGTTGTTAATTTTTTTTTAACTCTTTCAGTTATAGTCACAAAAATGTAACATTCAGAAAATCTGAAAATTTCAAAATAGATCATGTTTCTGGAGTGTCTCGCCCCCTCTGGCTTTATTGTATTAACAGCCAACAACCTGTAAAAAAGAAGTTGTCCTTGCTACAAAAACAAA
This sequence comes from Rapana venosa, assembly GCA_028751875.1. Classification (NCBI taxonomy): domain Eukaryota; kingdom Metazoa; phylum Mollusca; class Gastropoda; order Neogastropoda; family Muricidae; genus Rapana; species Rapana venosa. Next base: position 9,149,299 of record CM054146.1, read on the forward strand.
CCACGCGGAAAACATCAAACATTTTCATTGAATAAAATGGAGGAGGGGCAAGCGAGTTTTGTACCTTTATGTGAAACATCTGATCTACACTCAACGCTTCCCATCAGAGTCCTTGAGGAGTCACAAGGCATCTTGGGCAAATTGAACCTGGTGGAGCCCATCCCTCACCAGGCGGCTGACTGCATGCTGGGTATGTTTGTGTCATCCATGCCATCGGGCATAGCTGGTCTACTCTTTTTTCAACAGTGGATGAATCTTTGATGGGTATGAACGTGTTCAGCACTTGTAAGGAGTTGCTAATGCAGGATTATTTTGTGTGAGATTTTTTTGTGTTTTGTTTTTCCTTTCTTTCCTCAGCTACAGCTCCAAGTTTCACTCCTGGTGAATTTTTGCACATTTACGCCCACCACTAAGGTAGCTAGGGGACGGGATAGCTCAGTGGTCGGAGCACTCGCTTTCCCCCAGCCAAGTTAAGCAGCGTCGAGCGTGGTTACCATTTGGATGGGTGACCGTTTGCGCGCCTTGGCTTCAGTACAGTTCCCCCAGTTCACCCAGCTGTAAAATGGGTACCTGCCCTCTTTAGGGTCAGGGAAGGTAAAGCAGCGAGGGAGAGGAGATGGGCGCCACCCTCAATATGCTGGCCCTAGAGAAGTGAGGTCTCTGACGCCTCGCTCCCCTACGACCTTACAGGTTATGGGACTCCTCCTACTGAGGTAGCTGCATTCCCCCTTCCGGGATGCTGCTGTTTAACTATGACACCTGCATGTACATGTTGTTGTTTTTACAATTTTGTCATCTGTTCCTGCTGGCACGTAATCGTCTACTCTTCCAAAAAGCGGAACAGGTTTTAACATGAAAATGAGATATTCTGTGTGCGCGTTTGCATGTGTGATCTTGGTTTACAGACTCGTCCAAAGGACTTTCAGGGGAGTGGAGTCAGTACGGATGTTAACTCCAGGAAAAAAATATCCCCTCGAATGGGTGCCTCAGTGCTGGCTTGAACCTGGGCCGTCAGATCACGAGTTAAATGTTCTAACCACTAGGCTATCCCACCCATTCCACCCCCCTTTGTGCTTTATAATGATTCATGACTACTATAATTCATTGTGTTTTTCATGTGTTTGCACACAGGACTTTCTCATCCAAAGGCCTTTCGCGGGAGTACCAACATTAACTCCAGGGGGAAAAAAAAAACAACAAAAAACAACCTCTAACCAAACACCTTCCCCTGAGGTTGCAATGCTGCTACCTTAATGGTGGGAAGGGAAAAAAAAAAACCACTCGCATAATAAAAAATCTCACCACTGGGGAACCTCAAGAGCTCTAAGGAACAACAACAACAACAACAAAACCCACCACCAACAACAACAAAAAACAACCTACACACCCAAGCAAAAATTCAAACCCTCAAACTCAAAGAATTCCAACATTAACCCTCTTGCATTCGGATTCTCTGAATAAAAATTGCCGCTAGATTTCACATTCTTTCATTACTTTGGGCCTAAAATCGGGTAGGTGTAAAACTAATTCATTTCAACAGTGTTTGAATGTTTACAAGAAGGAAACTCGGCAGGTGGCTTTATAAGACAACGTACAGTAACTTGTACTGTATTTTTTGTGTCTGGGAGGGGACAGAAAACTACTGAGTGTAAAAAGGTAAAGGTAAAGGTGACCCATAACCTATAAGGTCGTAGGGGAGCGAGGCGTCAGAGACCTCACTTCTCTAGGGCCAGCATATTGAGGGCGCCGCCCATCTCCTCTCCCTCGCTGCTTTACCGACCACTGAGCTATCCCGTCAAATCCTGGCCAATCCCGGGTCAGGAATAAGGGAGGGGAATAATTTAATCCTGGCCAATCCCGGGTCAGGAATAAGGAAGGGGAATAATTTAATCCTGGCCAATCCCAGGCCGGGATTAAGGGAGGGGAATACTTGAATCCTGGCCAATCCCGCATCGCATCGGGACTAAGAGGGTTAATTAACTCTTACCCTAACCCCATACCCACGTTGGGGAAAAAGCTGAAAAAACACGTTGGGGAAAAAGCTGAAAAAAGACACAAGGTCAAAGAAAGAAGCTGCTTCGGTTGTTGTTGTTGTTGTTGTTGTTGTTGTTGTTGTTTTTTTTTCTCCCTCTCACTTGGCCGCTCCGAAGAGAGGGGTCCCAAAGCCGAAGATGGTGCCCATGCCCACGTTGATGGGAGTCAGCCGTGGCCGGTCATCTTCCTCCTCCTCCTCCTCGGAACTCTCGTACTCAGAGCTGCTGGCACGCTTCCTCGAGGGATACAGCTGGGGACAGGACGGTTTGTCTGCATGTCAGGGGCTCTTTGGTTTGGTTGGTTGTTTGGTTGGGAAGTGGGTGGGGGGGGGGAGGGTGGGGGGGGGCGTCTTGGGTTTTTTTGTTCCTCAGCTACCTACAGCTTTGAGGTTTCAACTGATGGTGAGATTTTTTTTTTTTTGGTGTATGCAGCTGTTTGTTGTTTTTTTTGCCCACCATGAAGGTAGCCACATTCCAACTTCAGGGATGTATGGTGAGTATGTTCGTGTTTCTGTAAGCTAACAAACGCTGACATGAATGACAGGATCTTTGATGTGCATACTTGTTCTTGTGTATGTGTGTATATTATACATGAGAAGGGAATTAAGGCACTGGCAGGTCTGCACTGGAAGCTGACCTTGCAGCTCCACCTTTACTTCACTAGATGCCCCCAAAGTTCAAACCCACAGCTTCTTGGACCCATGGGACTGAAGTCGAACACCACTCCGCTATGGCGTCCATCAAATGTCAAGCTTAATTCACCTGAGTGTCATCCATCGTCTGATCTGAAAGACAAGCACCCACACCACTACTTGCGGTTGAGTCATGGGAGCATGGTTTAGGAATGTGACTGTTTGGAACATCAATGAAGATTTTGCAGCCAGCTTCCTCCACTCCTCGTGATTCTCTGCTTTCCACGATATGTCATTTCACTCCAGGCCAGTCCACTCTTTGATGTTGTCTTCCCATTGGCTTTTTATGTCTGCCTTGGAACTACATAGTGCAGAAAGCTGAGAACCATGAGAAGTGGAGGAAGCTGGTTGCACAATGTTCATTGGTGCCCCTACAGTCTAACAAACTACAAGATAGGTGAAGGTGAAGATGGGAGCAAAGTCCAGCTTTAGATAAAATTCAAATCCTGGACCAAGAAGAAAGATCGCAGGACAGTTCAAACATTCACCTTTCCAACAAGTAAACCGTGAGATTCTGGGTTCAATTCCCAGTCTTACCCTTCTTCCCAGTTTGACAGGAAAAATCAGATTAAATATCAAGTCTATCGGATGTGATTCTAAACCAGCCAGACCCTTGCTCTTACAGACTTGCACACATCAAAAGAACCCATGACAGTTGAAAATCGGAAAGGGCAGGGAGGTACCTGCCAACTGTCCTAGTAAAATTGGTAGGTTCAATTCCCAACTATATCTCCTAAGCCAGAATGCAGTTACCTTAAATGGTGGGCAAAAAACTGGTTGCGTATACACAAATCTCACTGTTAGTGAATCTCAAAGCTCTAGCTGAGGAACAAAAAGGAAACAAACAAACAAACAAAAATCGTGAATCTCTCAGTTTGTAGACAGACAACTTACTGCCAGGCCACTACCAATCAACAGGCGCAAGATGCTAATTTCAACCCGAAAAACATCACGGTTCTTGTGAGGCATTCTATAACTTCTTCTTCTTCAACAGCGAATGCTTAGACAGCAACTACTGTCGTCTATCATATGAGTGAAAATGCATATACTGCCGTTAAGCACCTGACAAGTCAGGCCCAGCATGTCCCACTTCAGCGTGGGAGAGAACAACTACTCTATATTCTGAAGTCTTTCTGGAAAAAAAGGGCAGGTAAATGGACCAAGAAGGCAGAAAATAGACAAGGAGGAGGTGACAGGAAGAAAAAGAACAAGGCAGAAACACAGAGAGGAACAGAAAAGAGGGAAGTCCTAGCACAGAACTTCCAGAAGGTAGGGATGCTATTTATACTGACAGGCCCCCAGCATCCCCACAGAGGAATGCAAGATTCAAATGTTATTATACAAGCTAGAGAGCAATTCTCCTGTGCAAACATGGACAACTCAGGAACTTACCATG